>KQ464082.1:481526-744664 GCA_001304625.1 Trametes sp. AH28-2 | reverse complement strand
CGCTGCACCACGCGGTTGATGTTCTGGAAGTGTTCCCAGACGAAACGTCGAATGCCCGGATTCTCGCGGAGCGTCTGGTAGACGCCATTCCCGTCGCGGTAATCGGTCTCCGGCCCCTTGCAGGGGACGTCGTCGATGTAGGGGACGGTGAGCTCGGGGATCTCCAACCGCAGGATGTAGGTGACGTCCTCGTGAAAGATGGGGACGGAATTCGACCAACCCATCGGCAGCGTACAATGACGCAGGGCTCCGAAGGGGGTCTGGAAGGTAGTGAGATCTCGCGAGGACTCCGCGATAAGTCGCTCGTCGTAGCCAACGTAGAGATCGAAGATAGCGCCGCAAGGTCGACCGCCGAACTGCTCCGCGAGATAGTCGGGGGTAGGCGGTACGCCCGAGTGTTGGATGGTTACGCGGTTCAGCGGTTCGAGGCTGTGGACGATACGCAGCGACTTGCCGTCCTTCTTGAGTACGCAGAACCATCGCGAGCGGTAGGAGGAATTGGAGGGCTCGTAGACACCCGCGGCGATCTTCTTCTTGAGCATCGCGCAGACTTCCTTGTAGAGACCCGGAGGGATAGGGATGTTCTTCTCCACCCAAGGCGTGTGTGGTAGGACCGGGAACTCGACCGGAGGGAAGTACTCGGGCTTGAAGCAGCCGCGCTCTGCGTCGCTCCAGGCAAACGCGTCCTGGTGTAGGCTGACGAAGTGGTGGAGCAGCTTGCGTTCTTCTGGCCAGAGGAAGTCGCCGCCATGCGCTCGGTCCATCGCGAGCTGTCGTTCCGCAGTGTACCTGCCCACCGGGACGAACGGGGGAGGCCGCGGGCTAAGTCGCGGCATAGTCGCGAGGGGGTCGCCAGTGATGTTGCGCTCGATGCGGAACTTCTTGACCTGGGATTCGCTCGGACGTACTCTGATGCCGGAGTCTACGTATATCGGCGACAAGGGGGGGATTCTGTTATGATTGTCGTACTCTATGTCGACGATCTACTTATCTTCGGCGACCGGCCTAAGCATATCAAGCAGGTCAAGGACACGTTGAGCTCGCAGTACAAGATGAAGGACTTGGGACCAGTACAACGTTTTCTCGGTCTACGCATCACGCGTGATCTCCGTGCTCGCACCATCGAGATCGACCAGACCGAGTACATCCAGTCCGTCCTCGAGCGTTTCAACATGGCCGACTGCAAGCCGGCTCGCACCCCTCTCCCTGCAGGCGCGGTTTTGGAGAAATCCGACCACCCGCCAGCCACCGATGCTTTTCGGAAGCGCTACCAGAGTTTGATCGGCAGTCTACTCTACGCGACTCTTGGGACGCGCCCCGACATCGACTTCGCCGTCACGCGCTTGTCCAAGTTCAATGCCAATCCGTCCAACACGCACTGGGAGTATGCCAAGTACGTTCTTCGTTACCTTCAAGGTACGAAAGACTTCCGGTTGCGCTACGATGGGTCGACGAACGACGGCCTTGTGGGTTTCTCTGACTCAGACTGGGCCGAGGACCGCGATGACCGGCACTCTACATCCGGCTTCGTCTTCACGATGGCAGGTGGTATCATTTCATGGTCATCGAGGCGTCAGCCTACTATCTCCCTCTCCTCGACCGAGGCGGAGTACAAGGCGGCTTCCGACGCTTGTCGTCAGTTGGCGTGGCTGAGGACGTTCGGTGACGAACTCGGGGACGATACCTCTCGACCGACTCCCCTGTGTCTTGACAACCAGGGATCAATCTTCCTTGCGGTCAACCCCGTGATCGACCGACGTACCAAGCACATAGAGATCCGCTACCATTACATTCGGGAGCAGGCCGAATTAGGGAGCGTCGACATCTTCTATGTTGCCACCGAGGATCAACTCGCTGATGCCCTCACCAAGAACGTGCCCTTCGCCATCTTGGACCGTTTCAGACGGGGTGTTGGCTTGGTATCCTCCGCATCTTGAACGAGTGGGAGTGTTGAACTTCCGTGTCTACGGCTGTGCCGGACCGGGAGTGGCAGTGTTAGTGGCCGTGCGTCTACCATACGCCGGCATGGACTTTCCTACTTACCATATACGTACATTCTTTTGTTCTGTACTTACTCGGCATTCTGCCATCCCTCCATATGGTTTCTGGTACGTTCTGCGATGCTCCAGACTATTCTAGACATGTCTGGACAAGTAGCATTACTCAGCCTAGGACTCTTTGACTCATAGTCGATTATGCTCCCTTACTCATCGCTCAGTCAGCGTCCTCTGGACGTCACATGCTCTCTTCCTTTATGCTTACTCATCGTCCTCCTACTGTAGTATATAAGGAGGACTCTGCAGGCCTCTGCTCTTCAGTCGTTCTCTCACAGACTGAAGAGTAAGTCCCTCATTACTTATGCCTTCCTTACATGTTACTTACTAGTACTTGTAGCCTCTTGTTGTGCGGCTTACAGGTACAGTACTATGCAATCATAGTCGTTCTCTCACAGACTGAAGACCTCTTGTTGTGCGGCTTACAGCCTTCCAGGTTCAGAGTTCATCAGCGCTTTGAAGTACCACTCCTCCCAAAACTCCGCGCATAGGCGAATGTGCAGCCACAGCAACCGCTGTTGATTCCCAAACCCAAACGGACCGTTCGCCAAATCTGCCACAGGGCCGAAGTGCTCTCGGGCGGACCTGTGAAGCTGTCGGAAGTAATCCACAACAAAGTCGCAAGTAAGACCCATGAGACAGATAGACGCTGCAGAGAGGGCGTCAGGGTGCAGGGTTGAGATGTACGCCTCGAGGAGGATCTGCTTGTCGAGGTCAGTTTGAAGGTTGCCGATGATCGACCTTTCCCGTCCTTGCCATGTCTGCTTGCGCTCCTTCCAGGACTCTGGCGGAGAGGCGACGTGTCGTGCTAGAGTGGTGATTTGTCTCGACAGCTGGTAGGAAGCGTGGTAGAGATGTTGCCCGAGCCGCAGAGCCGTTGAGAGGATGAGAAATGGTAGGCCTATAAGGAGACCGGCTGTATCTCGGCGCCATGAAGCTGTCCGAGCATGCATCCAGTAGACAAGATATCTTGGCTGCCACAACGAATGAAGTCCACGCACTTGTGGGGTGAGATAGGCGCAGCTGCTATCGAATAGTGGGATTAGCGTGGTGATGATTGTGAAGAGGCCAAGGAGGCTGGCGAGTATGGATGCAACGGCGGCGACGGTGTCGTGCAGGTTCCAGAGGAGGATGAGCATTCCGGCGAGAAAGCAGGCCAGTGCGAGAAGGAGGAGGATGGGGATGGTGCCGACGAGATCCTCCACGTGCCACTTTCTCAAGTTGTTGAGTCGGTACTGACGCAAGCGGGCCACAGGGCGGGATTTCCCCGCAGCGCCGCTAGTGTACTCGTTGGTCCATTGTTTGACCAAGATGCCGAGCGTGGCGGCGGCGAGGCTGAGAATAAGTCCCGAAAACCACAAGCCGTTGAGCCAGACGACCCAGCATGCGACCGGATTGGAGGTGCTCGGAGCTGCGTCTTGCGTGATTGGCGTGTGCGTGGAGTTCTGGAATGAGAAACGTGACGAGAAGCTGACGAGTTGGGCGGATATTTGTTGTAAGGCGATAACAGACGGATCTGGGGTGGTCGGGTGGAGTAGGCTGTAGGTCTGGACGTTGAACGTGGTAAGGACGGCTGAGAAGAGACCCGCCTTTGGCGTCGTCAGTTCATGCACTGTCCGGCCGCTCACACGGGATCCGGAAACACGGGGGACGCACAAAAGTGAGGTAGGCGTTAATTTCTTCGTTACACCGCTTGATCATCTCATCGCTGTATTCCTGTACCAGTCCCGTCGCTTTCTCCCATGCTTCCGTCTTTTCCGCCTGGGTGTAGTGCTCGGCTGGTGTCTTGAAGTACATGCTCTGCACGCCACCGCTTAGGTTTTAGTTGCAAGCCAGAGAGGAATGTGCGCGACACACCCCAATACTATACGGAAGGTTCGGGATATCGGGTCGGCCATGTTTTGCCTCTCCAGCCCCCAGCGCGTCAGTCTAGTAGCTCAATATAGTCAGCGAGGTAGACGGAAGGAACGAGAGACACTCACGCTCAAGTTGCCGATGGGACCTGCTGCCGCGTTCACGCCTGCCGTAGGCGTCCCGGAGGCGGCCGCGGATGCGCCGGGATGAGACGGTGATGCTCCTAAACAACACCCAACCGCCGACGTAGAAGGCCGAGAGCCTTTGTAGGGCGAGGCCGTCGCGAGGTCCTGCGAGGCGTAGGGGAACTTGTCGCGAAGGGAGCGAGGCAGGAGGAGGTTAGAGTCGGGGTGCCCTGCTAGAGGTAGTGCGCGAGGTGACGTGGCAGATACCGCGAGGAGTCGCGAGGCGATTTCAGTCGGGGATCCGCGGGAACACGGAAGTCGCGGTGTCGCGGAGGGAGTTCGCAAGAACGCAATACGCAGTACGCAGACGCAGTTCGCAATAAGTCGCAGAGTATCTCGCGGGCGCAGTGAAAGCTCAGAGTTGAGATCCTGGGAAGGGGGAAGGGGGAATCTGCATTGCCCGGCGCTGTGCCGTGTATTTTACAGGCCGAGTCCGTAGCTAAGTCCATCAATAAATAAAACAGAAAGTCCGCGACCGCGAGGCCGCGACCGCGCGGCGCCTAGACCCGCGACGCGGGTCCCACTATCACGGGACCGCGCTCCCGGCGTCCTGAGCCCGCGAGCGCCCGGACCGGGCTCGCGATAGCCGGAGATCCGTCCAACGTCCCGCACAAGTCCTTCCGCGAGGGGCGCGGAACCGCGAGTCGGGCTCGAGCTCGCGGAAGGTAGCCGCTTGGTCCCAGAGAGGCCGCGAGTCGAATAGCGTACACCGCGGGTGGAATTGCGAGTACCGCGGGTCCGCGATAGCGAAGAATCGGGGCCTAGCGGGGCCCTGGGCGCGTCAACGGGCTAGCGGGCGAGTCCATTTCGCGCAAGTGGATGGAAATCGAGAGACAGTGGGTGGACGAGAGATATGGCGTCGGGCTCCGGAGACGATGGACGATATAGAGCCTCGCGAAGAGGCCCCCACGCGTAGGCAGCGTGACGGTCTAGTTGTCCGGTGCCACTCAGCACTCCGCCCCCTCGCAATCCATCTCCGACGTCACACAATGTTTACTCCGCGCTCGACGTCCATCAGGAAAGCCAAATATCTCCGAGCGGGCCGTATGGTACCGCACGGAGCCAATGGAGCCACGGAGATTTAGCCTCCGACCGGAGATCGGCGTCTCCATGCGGCTCCGGAAGCCTGCCTCCATCACGTGCCAAGATGGAGAGAGGTATCCCCCTCGAAGTCATCGCGGCCTACGCGCATTCGCGATGTGAGTATATTTTGCGTCTTCCACGGGTCGCATGCAGCGATCCCTCTGCGTTTGAGCAGCAAACACAGCGCCGGCAGACCACCCATGGAGACACACGGAGTTCCGCTCTCCAAACGGAGACGGCGTCCCCATATGGGTCTCACCGGAGCGCCCGGAGGCACGTCTCCGTACGGATATTTCCGATTTCCTGATGTCGTGTGTGTCCGTGTCATCAGCAAAACTGCAACAGCGTTATAAACGCTTGGAATGCCTTCCATGCGCGTGCAATCGCCCCAACCGCCCGCAAACAGGCCGCAAGCTCAGATAACCCTGGATACGATGCCCCCTTCCTCGGAACGGCTTGGGAGTCGGTGATCCACTTCGAACGTTGGCGTGCACTTCCGGCGATTGCGCGCGATTGGGGCCCATGTATAACATAGCATATGTTCATAAGCAAATGGGCCAATTGCATGTCCATATTCTCCCGGTTACTCATTTTGGCCTATTGCTCATTGATGCCAGAACAAGGGCGCTCAAACCAAAGAAGTAGGTGAATGAATAATGATAATATTCATGTCTAAATCATGGGCAAGGTACATGAGCGCGATGCTACAGTTGGGAACACCCTGTATGGAGTAGTATGTAAAGTTGATAGGAGGAGTGCGGCGTGGGGGAGCGCAGACGCGCGCGCGAGAGACGTGCGCGCGAGGGCTGGAACGTGCGCGTGAGGGCTGGCGGCCGGGGAGCCAGAGCGCGAGGGCTAAGTGCTAAGCGCTGGGGGCAGGAAGACTAGAGCGCGATTGGAGCGCGAGGTCCGAGAAACGCGCGTGAGGGTCAAGAAGTCCGCGCAAGAGCCAAGAGGACGAAGTCCATACGAGGGAAACCAAGCGAGAAGGACAAGAAGTGAGCACCAGAGCGCAGAAGCAAGCGCGCGAGTGTACAAAAACAAAGGCGCGAGAGCTGGGAGATGGTCGCACGAGGGCGGGCGCGTCAGGAGAGCTTGTCGCTGATGAGAAATCATGAGTGTGAAGCAGAGTACTGGAAGAATCACCGTAGGTCTGTATAAGATACATACCAGTCACTCACGAGTTGCCCTCCCAGAACTCTTTCATGTCGGATGATGCGCATATATCGGGTTTCAGGGTGATCGGAAATGGCTCTCACCTTCGCGGGATCCAATGGACGTGACACCGGAGTCGGAGAACACGGACATGTCCGCGGGATGGTTTACCATGAGAGCGAAGATAACTGAGACTTACCATGAGGGGGGCCGGGGAGGCAACGCAGGGCATAGTGGAGGGAAGAAGAAAGAGAGTGGGGGGAATTACTGGTGCACCGGCGAGGTTTTGAGGCGTGAGCAGTGGAGATGCATCGAAGAGGGCGCGGAGTTCAAATCCGGGGGCGTCACCTACCAGTAACGGAGCCAGACTTGCCAAACCGAGCATTGAAGGGAGCCCCATCACGATCTCAGGCCCTTTGCCCCCAAAGCTCAACGACGATGACGACGAGCCAGAGGACTCGCCGGGCACGAAAGAATATCATTGCATCAGTGCCCTGTAGATTTCCTGAAATATACTACCCACAGTTTCCGAGTCCTCCTCGCGTGCCAGGGTCCGCGGCGGCACTGCTGTAGGTTTTTGTTTTGCAAAAGCTCTACTATATTGCAAGCGATTGTATGTACGTGCGAGCTACGCGAGCGCGGGCGCCGTCCTACGAGGTATTACGAGCGCGCGCAGCGTCCTCCCAAGGTATTCCAGGCGCTCGCAAGGGGGCGATCCGCTTGCAAGCGCCGGAATATTATACACGGCTGTTGCGGTTTTGCTGATGGTACTTCCCAATCACTGCGGCAATTTCGACGTCTCCCAGAGCCCGTCCATAACGAGACAGCTGGCCAACCCTACGATACTATGCAACGTCTCTCCGGAGTTGGCATGACGCTGGTCGCCGCAGCTGAGTAGGCTGTGCCTTTAAGGACGCGCGACGAAGGACACCAGCCGCCAGTAGCGGCGGTACTCAATATTGCTCATCCCGAGACTCCGAGTGCCGTTCAAAGCTAACGCCCATGGCTGACTGAATGGCACGCTGTAGTCATTGGGAGCTCACTTGCGTATTTCTAGTTGAAGCCGGAGGGCGTGCGCGAACAAGTTGCCGTGAGTGACTGGCGCTCAGCTTCGAGTCCTGCCAGTCGGTACATCGGTTTCAAGTTGTGCAGCGAAGCTGTAGCCTCTAGGTGCGCTCATTGAATGCCAAATATAACGACGATCCTGACACGTGCATCAGATTACTAGGCGACTCCCATCCGAGAAGACGCCGTTGTGCTTGTCCAAAGACGTAGTACAAGTATCAATCATGAGTACAATGCTAGCCAAACCAACTCGAGGAACAACAACACATATACAACGTCCGCCATAGAAAGTCAGCTCCAGTACGACTCCTGGTTCCAGCATGCCCATTCTCCGAACAACGTCCCGTTATCCTTCCAACGCAGGTCGGACCTTCCGGGGGCGTTTATGAGCTGGCGAAACTCGGCGTAAGAGCCATATACGACGTACGGCCTCGGTATCATCTCGCGCATCCTCTTCCTCCTCTGCGATCGTGTGCAGGGGCAATTCGCTCAGCTGATCGCCCACCCAGAAGAAACTAGGGAAATGCCCCAACATCGCCTCGGAAGCGGTCCTAGAGGTGGCCTGCGCGTTCTCGGTCAGCGGTGCGCCACCGCGCGGTACGAGAGGCTCAGGAAAACGGCATACCTGGCGAGAGCCCCCGTGCTCGCCTTCGGCCGTGCTCGCATCGCTGAACATTTCATAGGATAAGATGACCGCCGACGCCTGTGGGCCTACCCGTGCGCTGGGTCGTCGACGCCTCGGAGGCGACGAGGCCTCGGAAGGCCGGCGCGCAAACAGCGCGCGGAGCGCGCTTCTGATACGCTGCGCCAGTCGCCCAACTGCTGTTTTCATCTTGATCTTGTTGTGGTATAACGGGTATAGGTGGAGGAGTTTGCGATGTCGGTATGGCGGCTGGGTGCTGGGTGTGCGGGTGCTGGTGGATGATCCCTCCCCTCGCTGCTCTTAAAAACCATCTGGTGCGATGCGCTTTGACGGCGGACGCTTGGTCTCTCGTCCTGCTTCGTCTCGCGGACACGATGTTCTGCAGTCAAATAAGGGCTTACCGAGCAGAGGGGCACGGGCGGTCACGCCCCAGCGAATAGCGGGCCATCCGCCTGGATCTTGCTGTGGAAGCTTGTCCGGGTCGATGAGAGCGCAGGATGAGAGCTCTTGGAAGGATTCCTGTACTCGAGGCAGCTCGAGACGCGGACGTCAGCCTCCATAAGGCTTAGCGCCCAACATCGGGAAGGGGGTGCCGTGCCGCGCGTCCCCCTCGACGAGGGTATTGTTGGTCAAGCGAGTCCAGCTTGGAGGTCACTTTGCTATGACCCTCGTAGCGTTGCGGTCACGGGTCCCCGTGCAAAGTCCTGTTGATGAAGTAGTCGAGTGGCGCGTCGAGACATACTGCTAACTCGCAGCTCCTGGCCTGATCGTTCCACCGCGAAACGGAGCATGGAAACATTGAGCATTCATGGGCTAGTTGCTACACATCTGTTGTAGTACACGATATAAGCACAACTTCATGCGGAGCGCCACTGACACCTTTCGGACCGCTACAGCTTCCGGAACTTGCCCTGCATCCAGACCCGATACATCTTGAGCTGCCGTTTCCGGTTCACGATCAGCCTGCGGTCGACGCCAAGCTGCTCGATCGAGAAAAGCGGGTGCGCGCTGTCCGAGGGGGGCGATTGCGCGAGGATGGGGTGGATCGCGCCTGCCTTTTGTGGGGTGTTCTCCGACGTGCCGACGGAGAGGGACGAGAGCGACTCTTGGACTTCGGCGAGTGTGGGCGTGATTTGCCCGGGGGATGAGGCTTGAGAGGCGTCGTGAGGTGTGCGGGAGGTCGGGTTCGGGTCTGAGTCTGAGTGGTCGTCTGCTTCTTCCACTACTTGGACGGTGTTGTTCGCCTTCGATGCCGCGGGTGCAGGGGATCCAGTGAACAACAGTGCAAGCTCATCTGCACGAACGTGAGCAATGCACCAGGAACCGAACCAGGCGGACTGACCGAGTTCGAAGAAATATACGCGTGTCTTGTCGCCACGGATGTAGAAGTTGTCATCGAGAAGGCGGCCGCCCTTGAACCTGAGCTGCGTCAGGTCATAGCGGCCGTAGTCGCGCAGAAGGACCAGACCGCCCGGTTTGAGCAGCTACGTGACTGTGCCATCAGCAGTGAGCGATGGTGACGCAGCGCAAGAGACAAACCTTGTGTATGTTGGACACGGCATTCGCCCATTCCTGCGGATGCAAGGCGCTCATGACGAACACGAGCGTTAGGATGTCGACGCTTTCGGGCTCTAGTCCCGGAGGAAGAGTGGGGGCTGTTAAGTCCCAAACGGCGGCTTCGATCGTTCCGAGGGGCGGCGAGAGGTATAATGGGTTGTTCTGTCGTACGATCGGCAGATGCTTGTGTTTATGATAGATAGGAGCCTACCTGGACGAGTTTGACTGCGTGGGAGGAGTAGTCGTACGCCTTAAGGCTCAAATGAGGGTTCTCGTTCGCTGCTAACAGCGGAAATACTGCGTTTCCTGCGCCTGTTGACCACGTGAGATTATTAATGCTATTGGATGTTGCGACGGTGCGCACTGACCACAGCCAACTTCGGCGATAACCATCGGCCCTGCCTGATATTGGGTCAGCGTGGTCACCAACGAATATGAACCAGAATGTATTTGCACATCAGCTCTTGCGGCATCCTTCAGCTCTGGGAACTCCAGATGTAACCTGTGTTATTGCTGGAGATCAGCGGGCTTCAGCTTCGGATGTGTACCGCAGCTCCCTTCACCTACCATTTTCTATTCCTGAAAAAGTTGCTCGCGTTTGCCTTGTAGAAGTTATCCCTAAAAAGGTGTCAGAACACGCAGAATGGATTGCAGACTTTGTCTGACCAGTGTTTAGCTGGTTTCTCGTTGTACTTTTGTTTCTCTTCCTCAGGCACTGGTGCGCTTCTCTGTCTATTGAGCGCAGCGGAAATTACTTCGTCCTGATCGGTCGGGGGTGGTACATGATCCCATGCGTTCTGGCTCCAGACGTCTGCCTCGTTTGTCAGAAAGCTGGTGTCATCGAGACAATATTGATCAGCCAAAAATACGCTTGCGCTCATCCGGGTACTGACCGGGATCCAAAGGGAGGTTTTTCGGCGGTCACGTCGTGGACGGACGATGCGGTCTTGGGAATGCGGGCTTTTCGGGAACCCTCGGTGTGTTCGTCCGCAGAAGACATGCCGAGTGCCTTGTTGTTGGCAATGGGAGAGTTGTGGATGATGCTCGCGTGGGCGTAGCACTTGCCGGGGGAGGAGATTCCCCGGATGCCATATAGGGCACGCGTGCGGGCTGGGTGATCTGAGCCGCGCAGCCGCCCGCGCTAGTTGCTCACGACTTGGTCCTCACCGTCAATTCACGACGTCCCCCGCTTCCCATGCCGGTCTGAACATCGCCTAGCGCACCTCGCACCCTGGAGAATGTCTTCGGTAGCCGCGATGTCCCAGTCACTTCCTCCTGGCGACGAAGATCTCGCCCAGCTCTACCACCAAGTCCTGGCTGGCTTCGCGGAAGAGTCCCCCACTTCCGAGCAATCACTGCACAGTATCTCCCAACACGCAGACCGTGAGGTCGACTCCATCTACAGTCACTATCAGGACGGAGAAGCCACCCCAACAGCTCATCGACTGCAGCCATCGGCTCGGTCGCTTACCGCCTCTCACTGTGCGTCTCCCGTTTGCACTGCCAATTTGTTCTGATCCTGAACCCTGCCCAAGCTCCTCACTACGGGCTGCCTCCTTCTCCACGCCCACCACCACATCCTTCTCTCCCGCCAACGCCCGCCCCGCCCACACCAATAAGTAATCCTCAGTCTCCCACACAACGCGCGCCCCGACCGTTACCTCGTATTCCTGGAGCAGCTGCGCCTGTCCCTCCACCTCCGCCCCCACCAGTCATGTATGGAGGTATGCCCGAACCCCATCCGTACCAGGCAGAGGACAGCGCAAGTCTGCGGCAGAAGCATTTCAGCACCGAGTCGTGCGTGTCATGTGTTCACCTACTCCGTGGGTGTAGCTGATCTCGACAACGGTGCAGTGGACGGAGACTTCCTCCTACCCCAGGTGAGGTTGCAGCTAGCAGCGTATCCAACGGGTACCATGGAGCAGTCAACCCTCCACCCAACTCTGCCATGTTGGGCAGGTTGACGTCTCTGAACGGCTCCGAATCTCGTCCTGGTTCCTCTGCAAAGCGACCAGGCTCCTCAGACAGCTCGCTTAGAGGGCAGTACACCATGCCTGTACCCGAACCAAGCGATGCATATGGCTGGCGCCAACCCGCCGCGGCGACAGACCCGCGCCGACCCCCGCCCGGCGCACTGCCTCCCCAGGTACCTGGCTATACCAGCGTTCACGATGACGAGCGGCCACCCAGCTCGCCGTCTGACGGCTACTCGATGAGAGGTGACCAGACTGCGCGCCCTGGATTGCGGCCGTATTCCCCCTCGCAACACTCGACGTCTTCATATGGAGCTGCCCCTCAATTGCCACATAGTTACAGCTGTGCGTGTCGTTTTCATATCAATCCGGTGGTCGCTGCTAACACTGTTTGCAGATCCTCAAACAGCGCCCGATCTTGGCAGGTCAACATCCACCGGCTCCGCAGGCTCATACCAGAACGGCACGAACAGTCTCGATCGCAATGCATCCTTTGCGACCCGCACCACACTATCTTCCACCTACCCCGAAAGCGATGCTGCCGTTCGACCCAGCTCATCCTTGGCGACTTCAGTGGACCGGGGCAACTCCACTAGTTCTTATGTATCCAAGAGCTCGGACGGTGGCTGGTCCACCGCCTCGCCACCGTCTATCGCGCCGACATTCCAGCAACAGCAGTCCCAGCAAGGATACTACTACCAACAAGCGCAGGACATGTATAGCGCACCTTCGTTGCAGGGCCCTGTTGCTTCATCCAGCACAGCACGACGCGACCGTGACCTCCTTCACCAGATACAGGACATCAAGCGCCCGCTGGAATTGCACGAGAATTATGCCGAGGAAGAGGATGACTTCTACGAGGAGGACCCATCGGAGGATGGTGATGACAGGTTCTTCAACCCCGCCTTGCTGAGCCATATCGCAGTGCGCTTGAGGGACAAGGTCCCGCGTGGGACGCATGTGAAGGGCAGCATACCATACCCTCGCGCCTTCACGGGCAAGGATATTGTGGTATGTGTCTTCTACACGCCGCGATCGTCGTCGCTCACACTCCCTGTAGTCCACGATCCAATCTCAAATTCAGCGGGAGCTGCTACTGACGCACGGTATCTCGACGAACGACCGCAGAGCGGCATTGCAGGTTGCTCGTAGTCTGCAGAGCCAGCTCTTCTTCTACGAAGTCGAATGGGGCGATCGTCCGTTGCAGGATGGCGTCGAGGACGTATACATGTTCTGGGACGATCAGGAAGGTGGCTCCGACATGCGCATGGAGCGTGAGGAGCTGCCGACCGCGGTCATCACGCTTTTGACGCGCTGCTACGCGTCAAGCTGTGACGAAGAGAACCCGTGCTACTCATTTACATGTCCGCGACGAGTACGTTCAGAGCATCACATGCACGCATCGCCGTCTAATCCGAGACTCCCCAGAGGAGTGCGCTCCCTCTTCTTAGCCCCTCCGAGAAAGAAGAGGAAGAAGACAAGGTATACCGCATTTCAACAAGATTGTCCTACTATCTCACTGACTTGTTTGCGCTCAGGATGAGTGGACACGGACGGTTCCTCGGGAGTTGTTGGCAACACTTCCGGAGAGTGAGATCAACAGGCAAAAGTAGGTGCCGTGCCGACAGAGCGTTTGAGACGTCTAACGCGAGGCGATAGCATAATCCACAAGCTGATCCTGAAAGAGAAGCAGTACCTCCGTGACTTGGACACCGTCGAGACGGTAAGGAGTAGTTCCTATCCCGTATACATCCGCTGACGCCCGGGCAACAGCTCTTCATCCGGCCGCTGCGCTCCGCCAATCCCCCTGTCATCAGGCAAAGCGAGATTGACGAGTTCATTGACGAGGTGTTCGGCAACATCCTGGATCTGCGCGAGTGCAATCGCCGTCTGCTGGAGCTTATCAACGTGCGCCAGCGCGAGCAGGCACCAGTCATACAGGGCATCGGCGACATATTCTTGGAGGCCGCGACCGAGTTCCGGGTGACGTATCCCAACTATGTCGGTAATTTGCCCGTAGCGGAGAAGCGCATGAAGGATGAGCTGGAGAAGAATGCGGAGTTCAAACGCTTCGTGGAGGTTCGTTTCACTCAGCGAGCGTCCGAGGACTCCATGCTGATCGGGATCCCTAGCAATGCTCGAGGCACCCGGATGCCCACCGTCTCGACCTGAAGCACTTCCTCAGCAGACCTTCTGAGCATTTGCAGAAGTACCCCGTTGTGCTCGAGGCGATCTGCAACGAGACGACGGAAGGCAACCCCGACATCGACTTCCTCAAGGAGGCGATTGATGCGATCAAGAAGCTGCAGGGTGTCGCGCAACTCTGGACATGGCAGAACGCCATGGGCAAGGGGCCGTCTGGAAAGCTGGAGTGGCACAACCTTGTCTCCGAAGAGGTCGTCAAAGGGCTTTCCAAGCAGGAAATCAAGCGACAGAAGTAGGTCCATGATCCGCATATGCGCCAGGCGGTTTCTCAAATTTCTTGCAGCATCATCTTCGAGGTAATCAAGGGTGAGATGGACTACGTCCGCGATCTCGAGAACATCGAAGTGGTAAGCATTCGCCCCATATACTCTACACCACGCGTTACGGTCGACTAACGCACACCAGATGTACGTTTCCCCGCTGCGCGAGATGGACCCGCCCATCATCCCGCGCGACCGCTTGGAGCAGTTCATCCAGGAGGTCTTCCACAACTACGCCGAGCTGCACACGCACCACCGGAGGATGCTCAACAAGCTGCACGAGATCCAACGCGAAGAGCACCCTGTCATTCGCAGCATCACCGCGGCGATCTACGACGCAGTGCTCAACTTCAGGGAGGCGTACATGGAATATATCCCGAACTATCCGATCGCGGCGTACCGGATCGACGATGAGATGGCGAACAACCCAGGGTTCAAGAGCTTCGTAGACGTATGTTCCTCCTACTCGCCTATGGTGGACTCTGTTTGACCGCGTTCGTTCCCTAGCAATGTACAAGGCACCCTGATGCTCACCGACTGGATATGAAGAACTTCATCAATCGGCCCATCCCACGTCTCCTGCGCTACGAGCTCCTGCTCAAGAACATTCTCGACGAGACGCCGGATGGGCATGAGGACAAGGACTACATCCCTCAAGTGCTAGAGGTCATCAAGGCGCTTGGTAAGGAGACGGAGCCGGGTGTCGTGTCTGCGAAGCAGAAGGTCGAAGTGTGGAGGTACAACTCGAACCTCGTCTTCAAGAGCGGCGAAGTCATCGTAAGTGTACAGATCTCAGGGACACAGGTCAATAGGCTGACCGAGTATGGTAGGACATGGACCTCCTGAACGAGAACCGATCCTTGATCCACACAGGCAAGCTACTGCGTCAGCCTGATACCGGTTTCGAATGGAACGGATGGACGGAGCTCTTCGTGCTGCTGTTCGATAACTACTGTAAGCTACCTGCCAGATCTATTGCGTACCTAACGCTGAACGCCCGGCTACAGTGGTCATGACGAAGCCGAAGGACAGAGATGGTACCACCAAATATCACGTCTACAGACGAGTGAGCATGCACGCATATACTTGGTACATCTGTCTCACATCGTTTCCTAGCCTATTCCCCTGGACTTGTTGACGCTGGCCAACTTCACCGATCCTCCTACACAACGTGGAAACAGCATTCTCCGTCTGGGCCGGTCCGAGCGACATGCAGGTGACGTAGCGACGCCCGGAGGCGTACAGCAGTCACCGGATTCCTCGACCGACTCGCGCCTGGTGTACCCATGCACGATCCACCACAACGGACGGCTCGGCGGGCTCTACACCGTCTTCGCAGAGTCGGCGCAGGTCCGGAGCGAGTGGAAGCAGAAGCTCGAGGAGGCGATCGGGCTGCGCAAGGTCGTGCAGGACTCGAACAAGGTCTTCGAGATTGAGACGCTCAGCGCGGACACGTTCTTGGTTCCTGCGATGGGTCCCAGCTCTGGGAATGCGTCGTGGAATCACGAGAACGCGTTCACTGGCAAGGTCACCTGCTCGGTCCCCTTCAGTGAGTTCACTGGCTGGTACAGTTATGTGTGTATACTGATGGTTTGGTAGCTACTGCTGATGGTCGTGGCCTTGTCGCGATCGGCTGTGCTGAGGGTGTCTGGATCGGCTTCCGTCACGACTCTCGGTGTAGGTCTCGCACATTTACTTCAACAGACGGTGTGCTGACATCGGAGACAGCATTACGTCGTGTTCTGCATCTCAAGATGGTGACACAGTGTGCCATGTTGGAGGACTTCGGTATCTTCTTGGTCCTCGCCGACAAGGTCGGTTTGTGCATCACGCTACATCGCGGACAATGCTCACATATCGATCCTCAGTCCCTCTTTGCATACCACATTGAGGCCTTGGTCCCGTCGTCACCTCAGAGCGCGCATACCTCGCAGACTCCCCAGAAGCTCAGCGGGAACAAGGACGTTCACTTCTTCAGTGTAGGCAATTTGAATGGCCGCACGCTCGTTATCTACATGAAGAAGAAAGGGGTGAGTCCAGCTCCCATCAATGTCGTGCCAATCGCTGATTTCTGTCGCAGTTGGACAGCGTCTTCCGTGTCTTGGAGCCAGTCGTGGGGAAGATCAATGAGCGGACGAAAGCCCCGCAGACATTCGGTTCCAGGCTTGGCCTGCGTTCCCAGCGGTCTGAGTGGTTCCGCGTGTACAGGGTCAGTACTGCCGCGTCCGTCACTCCGCAGCTAGTATTGACAATGGTTTGCAGGACTTCTTCCTCCCGTCGGAAGCGTTCGACCTCATCTTCCTGAAAGCGAAGATTGTCATCCTTTGCACAAAGGGCTTCGAGATCATGGATCTTACCGAGTACGTCTCCGTCCTGCTTGGTGTATGAGCTGCTTAGCTCAACATCGCCGTAGCTTCAAGAGTGTTACGATCCCTCAACGCGACGACCCCCGTCTCGAGAAGCTGGCCAAGCGGTGCGAGTCATGTCGGCCGATGGGCATGTTCCGGTCGAGCAACGACGAGTTCTTGTTGTGCTACGACGGTATGAGGGATGTCCATCTCATCGGCAACCTTCTCCTGACGCGCATCATCACAGAATTTGGCCTGTACGTCGACCGTCACGGCGATCCCAGTCGGTCCATTGGCACGATCGAGTGGGAGGGCACCGCAGAGCACGTCGCTTGGCACCCGCCATACGTGCTGCTCTTCGACTCGCGCTTCATCGAGATCCGCCACGTCGAGACCGGCCGCCTCGCGCAGATCATCCCCGGCAACGACGTGCGCTGCATCTGGGACGGGCGCGGGGTCACGGGCGTGCCGCAGACGCCGTCGATGCCCGAGGGCTACGGGCAGGAGATGATCTCGCAGGAGCCGCGCGTACATGGCGTGATGAACGTCACCGACGGCGCGCCGCTCGGGCCCAACTCGCGCGTGGGCAGGCCCGTCGCGCAGCACGTCTTCGAGCTCATCCCGACGATCCCGCTCTACCTGCCCGGGTCGCTCGCGTCGCCGTCGCAGTCGACGACGTACTTCTCGCAGAACAACTCGCCGCCGCACTCGCCGCGCCTCAACCCGGCACTGTCGTGGCGGTCATGAGCGCAGCCGTGGGTCTCGGTTGGCTCCCCTCCAATGTCCGTATTGCAGACCGTTTTGCAGGCCGTTCTCTTTCGTTTCTGGATGCGTGCCATGCTTTGTTGATTACCGGACAGTGGGGGAAGAGCAGGTGCGCTGGGCTCGCAACGACATGGATTATATATGAGCTTAGATTTTTGTAATCGTATCTTTCGCTTCGCAATGTATCCGTTCATTCTACCAGATGGTGGTATGGCCCGACGTGCACGACTGACCGCAAGTCGATAATCGGACGGCTGATCTCAACATGAAGCATAGTGCATTTGAGTTCATTCTCAATCCATACATGAACGACCCGCGGCGCTGTTGGCTTCCCCGCAGTAAGGCGGGTACTAGACCCGGGGGCCGCGATGAGGCCAGCGCCATCCCCGGGAAATACCCCAATCAACGTCCCCAATAGAACCAGTCGGTCGGTCCACGTCGGTCGACTTGCAGGAGACGTGGGTGGCTTGAGTGCGTCGTTGGACGCTGGGGTCTTGCTGTCCTTCGTCCGGGGGCTGCGTTGGCAGCCGAGGGGGAACCGCGGCTGTGAAAGCAAAAGCAAGAGCGTCAGTTGCACAATGGAAGAGACATCTGTGACGTGTGTCAGCATGGAGCACGACGAAGGGAGGTGTCAGCCGAGGACAAGGACGACTCACCGCAGAGGCGGATATTCAACGCAGCCGCGGTGGCCCCCCTCCCCTTGGGAATCCAGCGCGGGGCCCTGAGCTCGTAAGCATGTGGCTGTATCCGGGCACTTGGCTGGGTAGCCGGGTTGGTCATCGCGCCTGTGGCGGGACTCAAGTGTGAGAAGGGGGAATGAGAGGGCGGTGGGCTCGGAGAGGACTCACCGAGTATTGGCGGGAGATCGCTGTTCGTGCCACGCCCGCACTTTGGCCATGGCGCAGCTGCCCGAGTGTCCATGCACTCGGGGTTATGGGGAGGTGGTGGTGGGGATGAGGAAAGAGAGGACGGGGGCGCGGCAGGAGCCTTATACACGCAGAGCCCAGAGGCTGACCAGGTTGAACAGCCGGGAGCCTCTGCGGCGGCGGACTCGGAAGCGAGCAAGGGGGGCCCTAGTGGCTGACCGGACGATCGCGAATCGGAGGCGGCATTCGCGATCGTCAACTTTACGGATGACACAATTCGCGCTCTAGAACCCGACGTGACAAGGGCCTGAACCTGGCCTGGAGTTGTGATAGCAAACAGCCTGAGCGGGTATGGCGTATGTGCCTTTACGCAGTACTACTTGCGGCAGGTGAGTCGTACGTTATTTGGATTGTGATGATGGGCAGGTACTATGACGAAAATTGAGTCACTGGCAACACAGTCGGTCGCGTTTAGAATATGCCTACTTTGCTGCCCAAATCGTGTGTCACCGTGGGTCACGTCGAGAGTTGGAGTCGACAGTCAACAGAGGCTCTCAGTGATGGAGACTAAGTGCGCAATCGCGGTGATTGCCGGAGGAACTGTGCACAGCAAACCCGCGAGTTGAGCAAAATGCAGAAGTGACACGCATCTCGCTCCGATACCAGTCAGCCTCATTGTCCCCTTCGGGGTGACATACGAAAAAATTGGAACGATACAGAGAAGATTAGCATGGCCCCTGCACAAGGATGACACGCTTTCCCGGAGTGGTAGACCTACGGGTCTCAATATTTATTTTGCGCGTTCTTCGACTCCTCTCCCAGCCGCATCTCTCTTTTGACACACTACCAGTCTCGCTTTCGATGGCAGCCAGCTGTGTGCCGACCTTTTGATGCGTGGCCAGCCCTCCAGGTTGAAGAAGATAAGTGGACATTTCAGATTACCGTTGTCAACCTGGCTTGTTTTCAAAGCGAGGACCATAGCGTACCCTAAAGACCGGCGCAGACCAACGTCACACACTCGACGCTGGGCCCGACGGGTACTGGTATTCAGACTCAGATCTCAATATTGAGGTCCCCGTCCTTCTCACAACCCAGTGGAATCCATGGTGTAAGTACTATAGTGCGCTATCAAGTGTGTCGGGGACCGTCATGGTCTGTTCACTGATATATACCTGGGGAGGTATGTGGATGTGCGGCTTCAGGCAGGGTTGGCCAACGTCTATAGCCTATAGATGTCTGCAAGGACTCCGCGATACTGACAGTGTCGTGCGCCCACCTGCGTCACGCCTCCTTTCTGTGCCAGAACGACCATCTTCCCATGGCAATCTCGCTCGATCAGCTCTTCAGCGCTTCAGCCTTGAGCACAAGACATCACCTTGTGTCAAGTACAGCAGTCCACTTCCCTCCTTGTCTACTGCGCCAGCGCGCATTACAGCAGCTTCCTCCGCGCGCACGACAAATGCACCCCATGAATGCACCCCATGACCTGCTGCTTCCACCCGCCGCACGCCGATCTCCGCCGCTGCCGCACCGTGGTCAATGTGTCCCCCGGCGTACCCATATGCGTGTGCGTTTGCGCCGGAACCTTGGCAGGCTGCGCACGCTTCTGCGTCACCGCACTGTCACCGCCCAGCTTGTCGCGACAGCGGAGGCCCAGGGGCTTGGATGGTAGCCGTAACCTGCCCCAGGTGTCCCTTCCACGAAGTGTAGGTGTCTGTCTTCCATTCCAACGCCCCTCCAGTGCTAAAATTGTTGCGACGGTTCGATCTCGCACGTCTAGTAGACTCTATCGGCCATGCATGAATTGTAAGCTGCGGCCTGACGCTGCGGTTACCGCGCGCGTAGCGTCCTGCCGGTTCCTCTCTTTCCGTGCTGTCGAATGACGGGCTATGGCCACCTTCCTGGTGTCGTGAGGCTCATGCATGTCTTCTGCAGGGGCGATGCTTTTGCACCTATATCTTCGTTCTCAAGTTGGCTCCGTACTCTCGTCAACTCGGACCTGTCTCGTCAACCTCTAGAACCCCCCTCCCTCTCCTGCTGTAGTGCGGTACAATACACGCCCAGCTTCGTATGCTACACTCGTGCGCTATGCATCGACTACCGATCTTGGAGGACGACCTCTGGGCTGACGCGGACTCTGGAGCCCAGGGTCCATCACATCTTTCGGAGAGCTCCGAGTCAGCGACACCTGCGCATGCACCAGCTCTCGCCCGAACATCTGCATCTCCTCTCAAAGATGATCTCGCTTCTACCAGAAGTCCACAGCCCTGCACTGCCTGCCAGGAGCGGATCAGAACCCAGGATGGTGTGACAAGAGTGCCTTGCGGGCACTCATACCACCCCGAGTGCCTGCTCACTCTCATCGAAGTGTCCATGCGGACCCCATCGCAATTCCCCCCTCATTGCTGCCGCCAGCCCATCTCTCGTATGCTCGTCTGGGCCCTCCTCGACTCCGAACAGTGGGAAATCTTCGAACGCCTCCAGCTCGAACACTCCACCCCCCGCCCTCTCTACTGCCCCACCCGCCGGTGCAGCCGCTTCCTCGGAAGCCGGAGCGACCGCATCCCAGTCCAGGTCTACACTTGTGACAGCCCTGGGTGCTCCACGCGGACATGCGCACGCTGCACGGCGCGCCTCTCGCAACGCGAAGTCACCGAGAACCACGTCTGCACGCACGACCCGGAGCAGGCCGCGGTGCTCTTGCTCGGCACCACACAAGGCTGGGTGCGCTGCCCGGGGTGTCAGCAGCTCGTCGAGCGCAACGGCGGCTGTCCGCACATGACGTGTCTGTGCGGGACCGAGTTTTGCTACACCTGCGGCCAGAGGTTCCGCGCCTGCGTCTGTGGTCAGCGCCGGCCGCCTCGACCTACCGCAATTCCAGACCTTGCGCACGCGAGGCCCCCTGCTCCCCGACCTACCCCACTCGTTACGCCCAGGCCGAGGAGGGATCTACCGCCACCTCAAGAGAGCCCGGTAGGATTGCCGATTGATATCCCGGGCTACACTCCGCAAACGCATGACGAACGGCGGCGCGTGGTACGCCGTTCCGCGATGCGTAGACCAGGCGCGATACCGGATTCCGTCTCCCCTATACGACAGCTTCGATTCGCCCTGGATGAGTACGATTCCATCGCAACCGTGACACAGGCCACCCCTATATCGTCGGGCGGAAGATGCTCCGAGTCGGATTTCCGCACGCTCACTGGCGATCCTCGAGAAGAGCGACCGACCGCCGACCCAGTAAACTCAGCCCCTGTTACGTATCCCAGCACGTCGAGGTTTGTCTATAGAAGACGGGATGCATCGGGCTCGTTGATCTATTGTTCCCCGGGATCTACACCGTGGCGGGCTCCTTCCTCCATGGACGGGCACCACTCCGCTCCAACGCAGGTCATCCCAATTTCGCAAGGCGCAAGGCCCGCGCCGGACTCGGAGGATCGCATGCTTGTCGACGATTCCGACGATGAGCGAGCCTTGCCGGTCCAGCGGGATTGGCCCCTGTCGCGTATGTCAGCGCCGCGGCGGCGGGTCCTAGGGGAAGGGTTGGGTGGTCTTCCTGGTGAGGACATCATCGACCGGATGGAAGTCTCTCCAACATCCTCGATCATGTCGGACGCGGGGGATCACACATTTGTTGACGATACTGAGCGAGGGCGACCGCAGAATGGTTCCGCAAGATGGCGTGTGGTGCCCTTCGCCGCCTCGACGTCGACTGCCGGCCCGAAGTACACATTCGAATGGAGATGACAGCTATGCTCAAACGCGGGCTCGTGGAGGCTTGGCGCGCTGCGCTGTGCAAGGCATGTCGAACTCCAGTCGAACTCAGAGGTATCCTCGACGCCTCTGCTTCTGGCAGGCCACCTTCAGTCCTGACTTATTATTCCACACCCTCGTCAAACACGCCATATCATACACATTTCCTGTTCATAGGTTCACCCATAAGGGTTCTCTACACGTAGCTAAACGTATATATCGTCGGCATGCATGTGGTACGGCTTACTTGCGACCCTATAGTTCATGTCTACTCGAGGTCCAGGACTTCTTGTGCTCTTTTAGAAACCAATGCATGGCAGCTCTTCACGAATACTGGGCTATCGTTTGTTCTACCTGAGTCAATGGAGTACGCTTCTTGAATTGCAATGAATTGGGAACGGCGACGGTCATGGCACGCGTCGCGACGCGTCCAACGTTTGCGGGGACTGTCAGCGGGCCGTGCCTGACATTGACGCTAGCGAGAAGTGGTCCCACTTTCGTCTGCGCATCCCGCTGCCCGAGCATCTCTCGCACACCATCTACTGCTCTCTCGGCCACTGGCTTGTGATTCCTCCTTGGCTGCTGCTTATAACGTTCTGGTCGTCTCGCTCGTTGCGCCACCATTTGACAGTCCTCGCAGCTCGGCGCTAGTGTGATGGCAGCTTACGCGCCTCTCGACCTCCCCGCTTCTGGCAAACTCCCATTCACCGACTACTCTCGCTGGCGGCTTCGCGTCTCCGAGGACGGCGACCACACCTGGCACTACCTGCAAAGCGACGACGAGGTCGCGGCCTGGCCCCAGTCGGACTGCGACAAGTACTGGCTCGGCATCCCGCTTGACCTCCCCGCACTACCAAAACCGACGAACGCCCTCGAGGCCGCGCGCAATGGCTTCCGCTTCTTCAAGCATCTTCAAGCAGAGGATGGGCACTGGCCGGCGGAGGACGGCGGGCCTATGTTCTTGATCCCGGGGCTCGTCATTGGCTCGTATGTGGCGGGCATGCCCTTTAAGCTCGAGGAGCGGCTCGAGATCATCCGCTACCTGTTCAACCACACAAATGAGGATGGCGGTTGGGGCATCCATCTAGAAGGCCAAAGCACGGTGTTTGGTACCGCGCTCAACTACTGCGCCATGCGCGTCCTCGGTGTCAAGGCCGACCACCCCGTCGCGATTAAGGCGCGCGGCTGCCTACACAAGCTCGGAGGCGCAACAGGCGTACCATCGTGGGGCAAGTTCTGGCTGTCCATCCTAAACGTGTACGACTGGGACGGCAACCATCCCATCCCGTCAGAACTCTGGTGAGTCTCAGTGGTAGCAGCTTTATTTTGCCTGTTTTCAACGGCTCCGAAGGCTTCTCCCCGATTGGGTCCCATTCCACCCCCATAAGTGGTGGATTCATACCCGGAACGTATACATACCCATGGGCTACCTGTACGGTATCCGGTATAAGATGGAGGAGAACGAGCTCGTTCTCGCGCTCCGAGAGGTAAGCGGCGCCGTCCAGCGCATACAACACAGCTCACTCCTCGCAGGAACTCTACACGCAAAATTACTACTCCATCGACTGGCCCGCCCAGCGGAGCTACGTCGCGCCCGTCGACCTCTACACGCCGCACTCGTCCATCCTCGAACTCCTGTACGGCGTGCTCGGCACGTACGAGCAGTGCTCCTTCCCGCCATTGCGCCGCGCGGCACTTCGGCGCTGCTACGACCTCATTGTAAAGGAGGACGACAACACCGACTACCAGACGCTCGGGCCAGTCAACAAGATGATGAACCTCATCGTGCGCGCGCACGTCGACGGGCGCGAGTCCGACGCGTACCGCCGTCATTTCGAGCGCCGGCAAGACTTCATGTGGGTCGCGGCGGAGGGCATGATGATGTGCGGCACGAACGGCTCGCAGCTGTGGGACATCGCGTTCATATCGCAGGCGCTCGTCGAGGGCGGGCTCGCGGGCGAGGAGGAGTTCCGGGACAGCGTGCACGGGATCCTGCGCTGGCTGGAGCATTGCCAGATCCAAGAGAACCCGAAGCACTTTGAGAGCGCGTACCGGCACGCGACGAAGGGCGCGTGGCCGTTCAGCACGCGCACGCAGGGGTACACGGTGAGCGACTGCACGGGAGAGGGCCTCAAGGCAGTGCTATACATCCAGGATCATGTTCCGTGAGTGACTTTGCTGTCTTGCCTGTGTGAGCTCCGTCTGATTGCCTGGTATGCGTGCCGCAGTGGCATGCCGAAGCTCGTGTCCGAGCGGCGTTTGTGCGACGCTGTCGACATCCTGCTGAGCTTGCAGAACAGCAACGGCGGCTTCGCGAGCTACGAGCAGGTTCGTGCACCGCATTGGCTGGAATACCTGAACCCCGCCGAGGTCTTCGGTGCGTCCTGCGCATGTCCCTGTAATAGTGATATCTGACGGGATGCGCAGGCAACATCATGACCGAGTACAACTACCCCGAGTGCACGACCTCCGTCATCACCGCGCTCTCCATCTTCCGCAAGCACAACCCCGACTACCGCGCGCGCGACATCCAGTACGTCTTCCCCTACTCCACTTGTGGTGTCCTGCGGCGCGCTGACGTGCTTCTCACAGACGGGTGATCACCAAAGCGGTCGAGTACGTGCACAACACGCAGCGGCCGGATGGCGCGTGGTTCGGCTCGTGGGGCGTATGCTTCACGTACGCGACGCAGTTCGCGCTTGAGTCGCTCTCGCTCGTCGGGGAGACGTACGCGAATAGCGAGGCGGTGCGCCGCGCCTGCGACTTCCTCGTAGGGAAGCAACGTGCCGACGGCGGCTGGGGCGAAAGCTACAAGGTCCGTCGCTCAAACCTCCTGCTGCTCTTTGTATAGCATAATCAACACAAGTGCTGACGCGTGTGGGTGTACGGCAGAGCTGCGAGATCGCGCAGTGGGTCGAGCACGAGAAGACGCAGTGCGTGCAGACGTCGTGGGCGGTCATGGCGCTCATGTATGGCAAATATCCGCACGCGGAGCCGATCGAACGTGGTGTGCAGCTCGTTATGTCGCGCCAGCAGCCGGTGAGTGCACCCTTCCTCCTAGCTATGTGGAGACTGGCGCAGAGCTGACGCGATCGACTGGTGGCAGGATGGCTCGTGGCCGCAGGAGGCGGTCGAGGGCGTGTTCAACAAGAACGTCGCCATCTCGTACCCGAACTTCAAGTTCGATTTCAACATCTGGATGCTCGGTCGCGCGCACCGCTACCTCGCAGAGCTCCGCGGGGAGAAGCCGTGAGCGCTGCTTGCTCAGTGTCGAGCGTGGGTGTTGCTTGCGAGGCAGGTGAGAGCAGCCGGTGCTGGCGTGCGCGCTGCTGATAGACTATATTTGGATGTAATGGAGCGGTGCTTGCCTCTTTGCTTGGATCTACGCTGTCCCTGATAGGGTGATCTGCTCTTCCGACCGGTTTGACATGTTCGCGCACCAACATGAGCGGCGCATCGTTCCGATGAGTACATTGTGGTCGCCGCACAGCACGTTGTGGTTGCCGCAGGTCATGCGCTTGTCACGGTGTCTACGTTCACGTCGACGTCAATAACAGACCACATGAATATCACGACCAGGTGCCATCTCGTGAGTGCGCGAAGTACTCCAAGACGCCTTCGAGTGGTCTCGTTACCACTTGCGTACCGATCGCGTCCACATTCTTTCATGTTACAGCGTATCTCCGCCCCTGCGGCGCTTCAAGGAAACGATCGGTGCAGTACTATTTCCTTTCTTCGCAGCAGCCGCGGGGACTTCAGCTGATGCCCCCACATGCCAGTACACCGGTGAGACACCGAGGTCGTTTCAATGCTCGTCCCCACTATCGGTCCTTAGGCATACCGATTGGGTACGAAGCTCAATCCACCTCGTGTTTCGTCCGCATCCAAATAGGTGGCGGGCCCTGGGGGTGGGGCGCTCTCCGTGAACCCGTGCCTTATAAGTGGGTTTCGCAACTTCATTGTGCCTTGGTTTCAGCGATAACTCGACGGTATCCCCTGGCATACCCGTACGCCCAGCCAATGCCTCCAGGTTCGAGGAAGAGAACGAGAACGGCACGTGAAGAGGATTGCGACGCAGAACCTGTGCATGTCCGCCGCGTCGCCCGCAAACTACGTGGCCGTCGGGGCAGTCTGGAGCCGATGCCTCACGTCCCCCTCGACGTGATCTTCGAGGTGAGTATATTACTAGCAGTCCTCCCAGAACTCGAGTTCGTCCGAAGTCTCACACGGCCGTACAATCCCTCATCAAGATCCTCAGCTATCTCCATCCGCGGGACCTCCTCAGTCTTGCACGCACTTCCAAGCCCTTCCGCGCGCTGCTTCTGAATCGCGAGAACGCGTACGTGTGGCGGGATGCGCGGCGTGCGCTCCCGGGTGCACTGTGCGACCCACACCCGCTCTTAAGTGAGCCCGCGCTCGCGAACCTCATGTTCTTCCCCCACTGTCACGTCAGTCATCCTTTGCTCGCAGGCGAGACCTAAGATCGCTCATACTTGCATTTAGCATTGCGGCAGGAGCCCGGTGTACAAAGTCATCTGGCCATGGCTGAAGAGGTACTGCGCAAAATGCCTGCCCCGCATGTGCGTAGTCATTCCCTGGGTTGGATTCAGCTTTGCATCAAGTACTGAACGCGCGAAAAGGGCAATACGTCCGTCTGACATTGCAGTCCTGATCGCGACCGGACGCGTTTACGCCGGGCCGAGCGACCTTCCCGTGATCTACAATCGCAGGGACCGCGAGGGGTGAGTGGCATGGGGTGTTTGTCCTATCAGTCTATGTTAACGTGCTCCGTTGCGCAGTCCCGAACGGTATCATGCATTGCAGGTGGAGCGTTTTGAGCAACAGTGGCGTGATGCTGGCGATGCCCCCGAGACGTACGTGAAGTTGTACGAGGATCAAAGAACGCATGTGCGAGCAGTGACAAAGGTAGTTCGCTTCCGCTAGTGAAGTTGGCGGTGATTGATTTACGTGCACGCAGTTCGCAAACGAGTTGCAAGACTGGTCCAGGGGAGAACGGTTACGCCGAGAGGAGCAATCTCGAGAGCAACGGTTCGCCAGGTGAGCTGGTCCTGTATCGTTCTCGCTCCAGGTACCTTGTAACATGTGCTGACTACATCTGAACGCTGACAGCACACTCCGCCGGCTCAGGGATGCCGGCTGGGGTCCCGAACTGGAGTTCCACGAGCCCCGTATTCGCACCGACCGCGAAGGCCCCGCCAAGGTTTTGTCCGGATGGGGAATGGCTAGTAATGTAACAAATAAAGGTACCTCTAGCCAAACTATCGCGGTCATGAGCCTGCTAACCATATATGCAGAATGGCTGAAACTATACGATTCTTTGAAAGACTACATGGCCGAACTACGGCGCATCCGCCGATCCGAACAAACCCTGGCCGTATTCCATCGGGTCGATGCAATCGTTGCAGCACATCACAAAGGCTCTACTCCTGCCGGACAAGCTTCGCGTAGCCCCACAATGCGCGGACCCACTGCGATAGACATCGCCTGGATGACAGAAGGCGCGAAGTTGATCGCATACGACCCAGGCGACATGTCTGCCGTGGATGCTCATCTGACGAGCCTGACCTTCCGCGTGCCCCAGCTAATCAAGCTCTGGGAGGAACGCTTCAAGAACCGGCTTCGCGAGCGCGTACACCTCCTGTGCCCCTATATTCCGCCGGGCATAGACCCGCTCGATCTCGCCATCGCCGTGTTTGGCTGCTTGGAATGTGACCTACGCAGTACGAACTTGCAGGAACCGGCACTCGCTCTCCGCTACCCCGACATCCTCGCACACCGGTGCTTCTACGAATACGACGGACAGAGTCCTGCGAAGTGGCCGCCCATCGATTATGAATACCAGGAGACCATTCGTACCCTCGAGCTTGGCGCACAGCATCCGCGATGTCCGATCGTCCTAGAGAGGATCTCCATGGCTGCCGCCTGGAGGGTGCATGTCGCGCTCGTCAAGATCAGGTGGGATCCGGCCGTGGTACTGTTCAGTGATATGATGCAAGCGTGAGGCCGAAGAGAAGGGGTCATAGATGGGTACATTGGCCGCATGATTACTCGGACAGCAATCCTGCATGTAAGTGCACATTTCGTCGGCCTACCCTCGACTTGATTTCAATCCGAATGCTCAGAAGTATACAGGGCTACTGCCGCGTGCCGCCCCACAAGAGTGCGCAAGCGCCGGGTGCCGATGTCGGAGGGTGGATGTCCTTTGGCAGGCAGGCGAGAAGTGCTGGATCTGGTACGTGCACATGGGGCTTGCCTTCGTGCTTGGATCTCCCATGTACCTGTAGTATATCATGTATACAAGTTGACGGATTCAGGTTCGTATGACATGTCTATATGCGCATTGCGATATTCCCTGTGCCGAGGACGCAGCGCATAGATCGTCCATCTCCAGTTTGAGCTTCCTCTTATTCAGCATTCATCTTATGATGTTTCGTTGTAGCGTCGACCTCTAGATTTCTATATATGGGCCTACAATCGTCTATGGCGCCTCAGATAGCTTTGAGCCGCGATCTTTATCTGTCTTTGAGCGCTGCTTGTAAACGCGACAAGGTCAAGGGACCCTCTCATCAGAATTTGGAATATCATGGTTGAGTGGCAAGTTGTACTACCCTCAGATATCGCAGTGCACCCTCGGGCTGCCATCCCACACTAGCTGATGTCTTCTCATACTACCTGGTAATCGTAGGGACAGTACTTGCGACCCAAGGTAATGTCCAAAAGCAGACATGGAGCTCACAGCACAGCCATAGCTAGGTACCGTATTAGATGTTATTTGCAGACCTGGTAAATACTGGGTGGAGAGGCCCCAGACCAATCAGCTCCCAGTATTTTGCTGCGCGTTACCTGAAGAGGAAGGTGGATAGAGTTGATATTACTTGCAAATAACATCTATTAGCTCAGACCACCCCACGGTGCACGTTCCCCACAACTTGGCTTCCGAGCGTCCCCGGATGCCAGGCGCTCATGTTCGTCCTTGTATATGTTGCGAGTTGTCTCTATCCATCACCATCATCTCTCCACGTTGTACGCCGATATCCGCTTACTATGCCTCCAAGAACGAAGTCGAAGGCGGCGCACGAGGATGTCCAGAACACATATCCTCGATTGAAGAAGACCTCATCGCGCGTTATCACTGATAAAGTAGTACGCGGCAGCCTGGCAAGGATGCTTCACGTTCCTCTAGATGTTATCATCGAGGTACGTACTTCTTGGACTTTCGCTCGCAATGACTGAGGGTTCCGCGCGCCCGGCAGATATTATGCCACTCGCACCCGCGCGACCTCCTCAGCCTTGCGCGGACCTCAAAGACATTTCGAGATCTACTCATGAATCACAAGAATGCTTTCATATGGAGAATCGCGCGAGAGGCGCTGCCTGGTGCAATGCCCAACCCGCGTCCGCTCCTCAGCGAGCCCGCGCTCGCGAACCTCATGTTCTTCCCCAACTGCCATGTGAGCATCTATCCTCCTATAACGTGCATGTTTCGGCTCACTCGTAGGCCCGGGGTCAGATATGCGACAAGAGCCCAGTGCATCAGATTGTCTGGGCCTGCCTGAAGAGGTACTGCACCGACTGTCTGTCCCCTATGTGAGTCCTCCGAGTTGGGACCGCGCCCGGGAACTGACCGCGCAGGAAGAACCTTGGGTCAAGACGAAGTCGAGGCGCGGATGGCTGCAGTTGGTCTCACTCGCGTCCCCGGAAATCCCAGGAGATCTATCGATCTCCGCACAATCTTCAACCGCATCGGCTACTGCACGAGGCAGCCGATACGGTGAGTACCTCAGCGCCGTTCCCTCGTCCTACGTTTTCGGCCACACTGAAGTCAACGAGTGCTCGTAAGACTTGGTAGTGGCGATCAGTATTATATGCCACAAGTGGCACAATTCGAGCTGCAGGTGTACAAGGCAGGATGCGACGATCCCTCCCTAGCGAGGTTGTACAAAGCGCAACAAGCTCGTGTTCAAGCATTGAACATGGTAACTACGGCACTCTGAGCCTCTCACACATATTTATGACGTTTTGTCTCCTATATAAACAGCTTTCGGACGAACTTAGTGCATGGTCGAAGAAGGGCAAGACCCTCCAAGAGGAAGAAGAGGAATACTCCCGACAGCGACGATTTACAGAGTGAGCGCGCTTTTCCCTTTTTTTCCTGCATTTCTGCAACATCCACTAAGTATGTGTGCGGTACTCCTAGCGTGCTCAAGCGCCTCAAGGACGCCGGCTGGGGCCCGGAGCTGGACTTCTATCAATCGCGCATTCGCACGGACATCGGAGGCCCAATTTGCTTTTTTCACACTGATGGGATGAGTACGAAGCTCACAGATGAAGGTATGGATGCCCAAACCCTACCTTCACTGCCTTAGTACGCCTTCTCACTACCAGTGCAGAATGGACTGACGTCCACAACTCCCTTAAGACTTACCTGCACAAGCTCCGGCGCACTCTGGTCTTCGACCGCACCCTCGCCATCTTCGACAAGATCGAAGACGCCGTTGCACTGGCGGCGCACCATTCCGTACACGCCGACTACCTCGACCCGACCTGGGACACCGTGACACACGCGCCCACCGCCATAGACATCGCGTGGATGGCAGAGTGCGCCGAGCTGTTCGCAGACCAGGAGGACATTACTTCTTTCGACACGCATCTCGTGGACATCGCCTCTCGCGTACCGAAGCTCGTCGCGCTCTGGGAGGATCACTTCAAGGAAGGTCTGCGCGCGCATGTGTCCACTCTGTGCCCCAACATCCCCGCAAACACCGACCCGCTCGAGCTCGCGATCGCCGTGTTCGGCTGCCCGAAATGCGAATCGCCCGGCGCGCCGTTGCAGGGATCTACGGAATCCGCGCTCGTTCTCCGCTACCCCGACATACTCAGCCACCCGTGCTTCCATCAGTACAACAGGTGGTATCCGGCCGGCTGGCCCCTCCCCGTCACCCACGAATACCAGCGGATCGTCTACACTCGCGAGCTCGCGATGCTGTACCCGCGTTGCCCGATCGTTCCTGAGCGGATATCGATGGCTGCCGCCCAGAGAGCGCACGCTGCGCTCGTCAAAGCCAACTGCGACCCGGCGCTCGTGCTGTTCAGCGACATCCAGGCGTGGGACAAGAGAGGAGGGATGTTGTTACCACCCAATCTACAAGCCCACCCTTCTACATCAGATGGCATACGTGAGCATCGCTGGGAGTGCGCATCCACTTTATCTGCTAACATCCCGACTCGGGGCAGCTATACCCAATGTCCGATGACAAGCCCCGGCATGCCTCCACACTCCGGTCTGGCCATGCAATGAAGCAAACCCGCAGGTGCAGAGCACCGCGGCGGCGGGCGGGCGATCATCCAAAAGGGATTTCCGACTCACTTCTTGATTGTTTGTGGCCGTGTTCCAGTGTCGTCTTTGTTGTACCATTCCCATCACACATGTACCAACTTTCCGGAAGGCCGAGGACTTCGGGATATGGTGCAGACCCAGAAGCGCATCGGTCTAAGACATATCGTGCGGTACACAATGCAAGGTACGTAGGGCTCTGCACGACGTCATTCGAGAGAGTCATCAGGTACGCTACTCACGCGTTTAGTGCCCGCCGCGACTCCCAGCACAGCTTGTGCCCGCTTCGGAGTACGTTGCATCTGCGGGCTCTTCACCCCGCTCCGAGGCCTTTGAACTTTGAGTCGTTCGCCCTCTCGTTCTCTCCGGCGCTACCGGGATATACGCCTTCTCATCGGGAATCATTGACCGATTGAGCGGGAGTACGGTCGTGCACCATGCCAATGCCATTCTACGTCGCATTGGCACAATGCGCTTGCAGCTGACCCTCAAGCCCTCCACAGATCGTCCGAGTCGGGCAATCGCGCACTCTTGAGCGAGGGGCATAAAATGCGATGTACGTCACGGTCCTGGACTTTCGTAACCCACCGCAAAACCCTTCTCACATCTGCCAGTGCTCACCTCGACCTCGTCCGCTACGAGACCTCATGCCGCTCATCGAACGCACCTTTGTCTCCGCCGACGGGACCCCGATCTTCGCAGAGGCCGCGGGAGACCACAGCAAGCCGACCATCGTCTTCCTGCACGGCCTGTCCAGCACCGGCCTGGCCTGGGACAAGGTGTTCTGCGACCCGGCTCTGCTTCGCGACTTCCACCTCGTCCGGTATGACATGCGGGGACACGGAAGGAGCGGGAAGCCGTTCGAACCCGAACGCTACGAGTCCGCTCGCTTCGCAGAGGACTTCAAAGCTGTTTCCGACGGCTTTGGGTTTACCAAACCCTTCCTCGCCGGTTGGAGCATCGGAGGTACGCCCGCGTGTCATATGGAAGTCACCATAGTGCGCAGTCTTTGCTAACCGGCGCTGGCTGTCCACTGCTAGGCGTCGTCGCCGTAGATATCGTCGCGGCATATGGCGCGGAGGCCCTCTCGGGCGTCCTCTACGTCGGCGGCGGCGCGCTCGCGATCCAGAAGTACTACCCTCAATGCGCCTCGCCGTTCCTCGGCGAGAAGCTCGTGCCCCTCGTGCTCTCCACCGACGCAGACACCATCTCGCGTGCCGCAGATGCGTTCGTCGACACCTGCATCGCCCCCGCCAACCCCCTCTCGTACCGCGAGAGGCTGCAGTGGATGGGCGCGTTCGCCTCGCAGCCGCGCACCGTCCGGCTCAACAGTGTCTCGCGCATGCAGCCGTACGAGCTCTGGGAACAGCGCGCGCGGGGCCTGCCGGTGCTCATCGTGCAGGGGACGGAGGATCAGCACTGTCTGTACGAGAACCAGATCCGCTTGGCGAAGGGCGTGTACGATGAGGTGGAGGTGAAGCTGTTGGAGGGCTGCGGGCATACACCCGCCGTGGAGCGTGCGCCGGAGACGAGTGCTTACATTCACGACTGGGTGACGCGGATCTCCGCAAGGCAGGCGAGTAGTTAGCTCGAAATAGTCGCGCGACTGTCGATTGATGACGATATATAGACGAACTAGGTCTCCGGGCAGTGTCATGGCACCTCTGGCGCCAGACTCGCCGTAAATATGTTGGTATTCGAGCCGTCCACACGAAACAGGTGATGTGCACTCTATAGCATTCACGCTAGGTTTAATGGCTTTGAACCCATGGATATACCGACGAATACGATAGTAGGACCAGCAACCGACGGCCGAACCGTGTGTGAGTACCGTCAACCAGTAGAGCACGGCTGAGCATTGATGTCTAGTCGTCCCGTGAGCAGGAAATCTGCCAGTGCGTCTGAGTTTCAGCATCAGCACCCTTGCGCAGCGGACGGACTCACCGTGCAGTGAATCACTCCTACGTTGCAAAGGGTACGCAACGTCCCTAAGCGGCGTCAACGACACTAGCAGGGGCGGCAGACCGCACAGCTCGCTTTGGATGACTGTCGCCGTGCACTCGGCCGGTGAACTCTGCACGAGAACGGAACCTATCCAAGCGCACTACCCGCGCCCATAACCGTCGTTCCGGACTGCGTGGAGTAGCTCCGTTCCAAATTTCACCAGAGCAGGGCGGCAGCATGTTGAAGCCGCATGCACCGATGAAGTCACAGTCCTCCTTGAGCTAGACTGTCGGCGGGGATCAGGGGGAGAGAGGTCAGATGTTCATCAAAGTTATCCTTCGCCAATTCACCGAGGTCAGCAGCCTGCAGCCTCAGGCACATTCAGGCCACGGCGAACACGGCGGAACGATATACCTGAGCCAAACCTTGCTGCAGCTAATGAATGCCACGTCTCGCCGTGGAGTTTGGGTGCTCGAACTCACAGATGTAGGCCGGTCATTGGGCACGATGCGGTCATCGGCGCTCGCTCCCGTGCCCGTTGACAGCGATGAGAAGCGGTGGTCCAGAGTCTCCGGGGGCAAGTGCAGCTGAGAGCGAAGCTGTCAAAGAACACACGCCAGGGGCCAGATATAACTCACCTGCGCTTCCGCAGCGCTATATGTCAGGTCCTCAGATACTCGCCTCAGAGACCGTGTCGAATCACGGGCCGAGTCACCACGGCGGAGGTCTAGGAGATGTTCAGTGCAAGTCCGACCTACAGGAGACTGTGTACCACATGGGGTGTTATATGTCTAGGGCCACCCACATACCCATGTGCAATATGTGCAGCCGCTAGAACAGTGGCCTGGACGAATGATGCGTGCGCGCGACAGCCGTGACTGAATTTCAAGTCATGCATGGGGCACGGGTGGCCAATGCTTCGGTCCTCGGGGGCAGCTGAGCGCGAATTCTGTTCGTACGTAATCATCAGTATGTTTCAATAGAGGATATTCTCAGTGGAAATTATCCTAGGGAACCACGCCGGCGAGTCCAAGTCTCCAGCAGTGCGCGAGCCTGGGGTCAAGGCCACAGCGCACATTCAAGTTTGCGTACTGTGCGTCGCGGATGCTCACATCTGCACGATAAGCCGCCATCAGCAAGACGAGATTTCGTATAACGTGTCGGTTTCCTGGAAATGTGCCGCCGGTAGCAACCCTGTGAATGCGCGGGCGAGGACGCATTGGACGCAAAGAAACCGTATACTGACCGGAGACGCCCAACTGGGCGGAGTCAATGGGCTTCCGGGAAATGCCGGAATCCCATTCAGGCACTGTGAGTTCTTGGCGAGGCTTTGCCCAGTGCAGCCTTGTTCAGCCTCGTCGGTCCAGTACTACAATGACTGCTCCCCACAGTGCAGTCCTCCGTACACCTGGCGATCTTCCCCGTCTCTTGTTGGCCTTGCGCCTCACACGGACCAGCCGAAATTCAAGTCCATCGCCATCCGTTCCCAGCCCATACCGAGCATGGCCTCTGGATGGAACATGGTCTTGCGCAGAGTTTCTAGCTGTACCCGTAATACGTTTGCATGCAGTGACTATCCACGTCTGATGCGACTTCCTTTACGCAGCCCTCTCCGCCATGCCAGCCCCTCAGGCCCTAGGCCTCGGACCGCGCTCCCAACCGAGCATGAGCCGCCATGACGCATAGCGGTTCATGTCCACCAACTACTGGGGTCGGTAATACATCTCTTCCCCGCGACGTCCATCTCTCCGAACACAAGGGAGCGCTGGGCCGCCAATCCTCTGGGGTGCATGAGTCCATAGAGTTCGCGAACCGAGACGGGACGTTGAGCGGCGACACTGGCCCCTGCCCCTTTCCGTTGCCGGACATCCAACGTTCGACACCTATCGCCGCCGAGTAGTTACGGGAAAGGCGGTTCTCATCCGCATGTTCGTGGATCCGCTCCACTCGTGCAGCTGTCGTGGTGCATGCACGACGTTTGAACGGCTCTATGCGCTCTTCTCGTCTCAAGACATACGAGACTTTGGCTCTGCTCAGCGATTGGCTCCGCTTGACACCAGGGGCCGCGAACGCGCGTCACCTCCCCGCACAAACTTCCAGCTCTGACAGAGGTGCGTTGCCGCCCGCAAGGGTATAAGACCCCTCCTGCTCGTCGTACTTCTCACCAAGCAGCAGTTTCCCCACTTCCGCTCACATCCCAACCGCCTCCAACTCTCTCGAATTTCCTATACACCTTTTGCAGCCATGTTCGCCCGCCTGTCCATCACCGTCTCGGTCGCCTCCCTCGCAATCCTTGCCGTCGCCACCCCCAACGGGAAGCGCTGGAACACGGCCCCGCCGACCCCGACGAAGACGATCACCGTCACCGCGTCGCCGCCCGCCTCCACCGGGGGCTCGTGCTCTACCGGCGCCGTCCAGTGCTGCGACTCCACCTCACAGGTAACCTCCCGCGTCTCGCGCCCGCCCAGAGACGACTCTGACCCCGCTCCTCCTCTACAGGCCTCCGACCCCGCCACCAGCGCGCTCCTCGGCCTGCTCGGCATCGTCGTGCAGGGCGTCGACGTCCTCGTCGGCCTCGGCTGCTCTCCCATCAGTGTCATCGGGGTCGGCGGCGGGGAGTGCTCCGCCAAGGCCGTGTGCTGCGAGAACAACGCCGTCGTGAGTGCCGCTGCTCGTCGCGTCCAACGTCGGCCTTGGCTCACCAATCTCTCACAGGGCGGCCTGGTCTCCATCGGCTGTATCCCGGTCAGCCTCTGAGTTCGCGCAGAGTAGAAGACGCGGGGGATGATGGGCGCTGGGGGGATGAAGATTGAATATCCCAAATAGCTATCGTTTTGCGGCTCTGATGTGTCCTGGCGTTATTTCCTGTTGTACGATGATACTACGAGTTTCGCCCAGCCGTTTGCAGTTACTCCGCTGCACATCAAGTACAGGTACCCCGGGGATTTTTGAACGCTGCATACACCGATGAGCAAGCTACACAGAGCCTAGGTGGTGGTTAGGAAAAAGAGTATGGTCGTGGAAATCGTCGCGGCAGATAACGAATCTTTCTACCTCACGTCCTATATGTCGACGGAGCCCTGCTCTCGTGATCCCGCTAGAGCCCATCCATGTACTTCGTCACTACCCTGCGATATTGTCCGTGTTGCTCACCGATCACCACCCATACAAACACGATCTCGACGCGGAGACTGAGCGCGGTCCAGGTCGCGCCAGTCTGTGCGATATGTTACCGATGAAACTTTAGAGATAGATACGACTGGCACAGTCCATGATTCAAGCGGTAGTGGTAGCCTACCCAGCACGGAAATTCATGCGTCACACTTTCACTGCCCGGAAACAACATAATGATTGAGAGTCACTTCGTACAACAGTCAGCGACACGATACTCGCTTAGTCCAGGTCCGGGAGCGAGCCCTGCTTGAACATCCACTCGTAAGGCTCGGTACTGACGGGCGTCATGGTAGGGGTCACCGAGTTCGTCGGCGAGGCGCTGGCCGAATCCGAGGTCGAGGCGTATGGGTTGTAGACCTTCACTTCAAGCGCAGAAGGAGAAGTCGCTGAAGCACTGGCAGTTGACTCGGTGGCAGAGGAGCTCGGGGTAGATGTAGTCGACGATGAGGTTGCCGACGCGGTGTCAGAGGACGTCTCAGAGGCAGTCACAGTCGCCGTTACGTCAAGTGCCGCCACTGGCGAGGTAGCTGATGCAGTCGTGGCGCTGCTAGACAGAGTGGTCGCGGTAGAGGTGCTAGGCAGAGTGGTTGACGCAGCAGAAGCAGACTCAGACATAGTAGACGTTGTCGAGCCATCGACACTCGAAGGTGATGCCGCAAACTTGCCTTGGGACCAAGGGACCTCGGGGGTCGCAGGGCTGAACACCAGTGTGACATTCCGAGCGCCGGATGAACTGTCGGCCGCAAATGTCTTCACGGACGCCATGCGGGTCGGCGGTCGAGTTGCATCACCATACTGCTCGTCGAGAGCCTCTTGCTGTAGACTCGTCACGTTCACGACCTTGTTGCTGCTCGGGGTGGTCGGGTCAACCGTCGTCGAGTTGCCAGTGCCGCCTAGATCACCGTCAGACCCATCGTCCGACGAATCGCCTGAAGGGACGGTCGAGTCGCCAGAATCGTCGCCACCGGTCCCATCGTCCTCGCCATCGAACCACATCGGCCGGATGACGCCCGTTTCAGGCTCGTATGCGAAGACTTGGCTCTTGTGCTCGTCGGTCGACGAACCATCCATGCATTCCTCGACCGTCATCGCAGCCGGAGCGGCAGGGCGTGGATCAAAGGTCGCACAGTATGGCCTGAGTTGCGCACGAACTGCGTCGAACATGGGCATTTGCAGCTCGACCTTGATGAAGGACGTCGGTGAGGTTGGGGTGGACGGTTGGGAATCGGAAGAGAGTGCATCAACGTCGGAGATGGGGGCCGTAACCAAGTACAGTTGGGTACTGTTTGTGCCGGACGCGTTGAGCACGAAGGTTGAACTCGTCGAGTTATCCGGAGTGGTCCCGTTGCTTGGTGCAGCTAAGACGAGGGAGGCGATCCGTTCGCCCACATCGGAATTCGCCACTTGGCTCTACGTTCCATGGATCATCAACATGATGCGAGAAGCACATGTCATACACACTCACCATGATCTCGATAGACCCAGGAACGCCGTTCATCTGACCGTCCCGTCGTATATGCAGATCACCGTACAGGTCGACCAAGCCGCCAGACAGCCTAGTCACTTGGGACGACGCAGGATGCACGTGGTATTCTTGTCCTCCATTTCCGGAGATGACGATAGGGTAGTTCCTTGCGAAGGTGCGCTTGTGGATGTTGACATGGTCGTGATCGCCCTTGACCGTCACCTTGTCGCTGCCGTGGTGGCGATCGTGGCTATGGGGCTCAGGAGCAGGCGTTGGCGAGCGGCCGGCATGGACGTGTTGGTTGTTCCCTTTGACAACAACCTTGTGGTGACGATGGTGTGGAGTAGGAGAGCGGCCGTGCACCTTAACGTGGTCATCGTCCCCCTTGACAATGACGGTGTCATGATGGTCGTTGTGGTGGTGGTGATGGTGGGGCGCGGGTTCGGGAGTCCTATGGAAGTGGACCGAGTCGTGATTCCCCTTGACCACAACCTCGTCGCGGTCGTGATCGTGATGGTGGTGGGGGGACGGCGAGCGGTGAACGTGAACATGGTCGCCGTCGCCTTTCACGACAACACGGTCGTGATCGTCGTGGTGATCAGCATCATGCACATGGACGTGGTCGTCGTGGCCCTCTACGACTACGCGGTCGTGGTCGTCGTGGGGGGCCCTTGCAACCCTGTCCTGAACGATGGAACGATGGTGGACGTTGACATGGTCATTGTCGCCGTCGACGATGACCTTGTCGTGGTCGTGGTGATCGTGATGATGATGATGTCTCTTGTCGAGTTGAGTAGGCATGCCGCGATCCCACATATTCTGGCGAGCGGTCCAGAACTGTTCCATGCGCGAGAGAGGGTTGGTGGGATTCCATGCTTCTCGCTGCAACATGGTGAGCGTAAGGTAGGAAAATGCAAAGGAAGACGCACCCGAGATTTAGAATGCTTCGACTCCTTCGCGTCCGAACGGTCTCCATCACCACCACTAGGCTTCCTCGAAGGTGCCTTCTTGACGCTCTTCTGTGCCATGCGGGCCGGCAGAGGAACGACGGGCTTCGGATGCCGCTGGGGTTTGTCGGCCACATTCTTCGCCACCGCCGCGACTTTCGAAGAGGAGGCCTTCATATCCGACGCTGATTCCGGGTGCTTGCGACTGTCAGAGTCGTCTTCGGAGTGTCCATGGGAAGAGTGACGAGCAGCGATGGGCTGGCTGAGCGCGTCCTGATGCCGAACCTGGATCGCAGCTGCGTCGACAGGTGGCGGAAGAAGGGAGATCGCGGCGATGGACGAGAGTCCAGCGAGGAGAGTGAAGCGAGAAGTGAGGACAACCATGGTGAACTATGCGTTTCGAGTGGAGAGGGCTGTATGCGTGTGGAATAGTGTGTGGGGGGTAGGATGTATACGACACAGTCGTAGAGCGAAAGCGAGGAAAGCGACGATAGCAAAAACCACCTGGGTCTCGAGAGCGAAGATGGGGGGTGGAAGGGGAAGGAGGAATGGTTCAATTCGAACGACGGCGCGGTTTATATACCCCTCCACCCCGTCACCCTCAGCGAGTGACGTCTCGGGCAGAGGCTGACGAACGAAGACAATTCGGGTAGCTCACCTTCCATTTTCGGATCCGCGTGCAGACGGCTGCAGGCGTTTGCTACGGGAGGGCGAATAATGTTATACATTTACACCCGAGCCCTGCAGAACATCTAGCTGGTGAGTATAGTTGGTGACCGGCCTAGGACATGTGGTCCGGATTGTCTATGAGCTCGTCGCGTTCACGTAGGGTGCGCACACATTGGGGTCGTGCACTTGCGACGGATCTCTAGTCAGGAAGCCGCGCTTGACGCCCTCAAGATACGACCTGCACAGGTGCATATCCTTCAGCACACGCCACAAACGCCAACCATGCACATACCATTGCCGCGCCAGGTCTCCCGCCTGGTCGGATATTTCGACCTTGAAGTTCCAGAACTGCGCGTTGTGTCAGCGACGATACCCGCCACTCGCACTGAAGTACTCACGATCCACCCTTTGCCCTTGCTGTAAGCGAGTTTCTGAGCATCAGCCCACTTCAATAGGAAGTCGTCCGTGGCGGTGAATTGCGTCGGCAGGCCCCACTCGCCGAACCACAGCGGGCTGTTGCCGAGGGCAGCATCGGCCTCGACGCGCTTCAGGTTGCAGATGCTCGCGAGGTACGCATCAGGGTTAGCATCAGCGACACCCTGTGTTGGCGTGAGGCGTGATACGTGACAGGTATGAGAGAAGGACTTACGCCGAAGCTGTAGTACAGGTGGTTGTCGTACCCTTGCGGTCCGATCTGAGCGTCGGCCGGGTTAGCCGGGTTGTTGAACTGCCAGTTGATGTCCATGAAGCTATTTGCGTAGGTTAGCTCTAATCCTGGTGGTATTGGTAAGGCAACGAACTTCGCGACCAATGGCTGCCGGGTGTTGCGCAATGGTGATGCTGCCGAGTTGAAGTTGAAAATGGAGGAAATCGCCAGTTCGAAGCCGAGCTCGACAAGGATCGGCACCGCCTCTGACAATGCGGACTTGACTTCCTGGTTGAAGATATTACTGGCACTGACCGTCGCGCTGATCGCAGAGGTGAAGTTCGTAGTGTGCAGTTGGACGTCGAGAGACATCCCGGGCACTGGGATGCCAAGAATAAGCTCGACAGCGCGGATGACTTCAACGAAGTTCTTTTGGACTATGAAGCGTCAGCGAGGTGCTTGAAGCATCGAATGATCATGGAGACTCACAGTCGCCGTATCCGGGCGTCTGATTCGCGTCCATGATGGGTTCGTTTACGGCCTCGATCGCGAAGACGGAACCGAAAGCAGGGTCCAGGTGCGAGAGCGCGGTCATGACCGCAGTCCATACCAAGGCGCGATGGAAGTTATACTCCGTCTGCCAGTATCGTCAGAGGCTGATGAGAGGATATACCTGTTCAAATACGCACATAGAATTGGACATCTGAGGTGCAGTGACCCGTAAACGATTGGCCGGGAGTCTGCACACCGGGAGGCGCGTGGTGGTCCAAGATCGCCTGGATACCAGCGTCCTTGAGCATCTGCAGCCCGCGTTGCTGCAAAAAGGCAGGTTCGTGTGAGTATAACGCACTCAGAACCAATTCTAGTCGGAAGACTCACGAGGTGTTGAATACCTCCGCGTGGATAGAACTCCGTTTTGCGATCGACCAGTCTCTCAACAATCCAGTATCCGAGCTGTATACACAGATAAGAGTAGGCCCGACAAGGTCGCATACAATCCGAACTTACTGGGACCCGGACAGTGTTGATACCTGCGTCACGCAGCTGGTTCACGTCGTCCTGAGTAAACCACGTCGACCTGGGAATCGATCAATATGATATTTCGCACAGTGTAAGATGCCGACGTGCCAATGCTTGTCGAAGATCTTGTCCACCGTTTTCGGGTAGGCTTGCGCGAAGGCACTGTGCGCGTGCCTGGTCAAGCTCGTAACGACGCGCATGGACACCGTCCGACATACAATTCGGACCCGATGCAGTCTCCGCAAGAACTACACGACTGTCCACCCATTGCGGCCCATTCTGGACACCTTCAGGTGAGCCGCGGCGGAGATCAAAGAAAGGGTGCTGCTGTACCTGCCGGGAGCATCCATGGCTCAAGCACAAGCCTGTAGACAGATGCGACCTCAACATCTACATCAACGGTAGTGGTGTTGATTAGTACTCACCATGAACCAAGGTTCACACCATATATCTTGTCCGGCATAGCTGCAGCCGCCTGGCCTAGGCACGACGTAGCGAGGACACCAATCGCCAGCAAGGACCGCATCGTGCTAGATCACTGAGAAATGGGGAGTACGCCGAGGAAGCCAGCGTGAGGAGTCTCAATGGAGCCCTTGCATTAAATAGCCCGCCCTACATCCTACTCGCGTCCAGTATGCTCGGCGGGGACGGCTCGGGTCGCGGGGAGCATGACACGAATGGGCCGCTGCGAGCCTAACGCGTCAGCCTCCGGTCTTCTATCAGAGCAGGGAGCGCGTGGCACGGAGGGCGGCGCCGAGCGTCGCGCGCTGGTGAGCATATCGAACGCGAGACGAGGACACGAGAATGCAGTCTGAGCAGGATGCGCGCGCGGAGCAGGGGCAGGGACAGTCACGTCGCGCGCGCGCGTGGGCGCACGCGACCCGGCCTCCGCGTCAAGTGACCCGCACCTCTGCTCCGTACCACCACCACCGACCGTGTTGCGTATGCCGCCTGCGCTGCTCTTACGAGAGCGGCGAGCGCGATGTCTTGCTGCCATGCCTAGGAATCGTTCTCTGCGTTCTGGAATGCCGTGAATTCTCCGGCGGGCCTCGTACGATGAAGAGGACGTGGACGCCGTCGCCGGGAATGCGGCCCTCCGCTCGTCAGCTGAGGGTTACAGCATCGCGCTGGCGGACGAGGATGGGCGGCGAAGTGCTCTGTCGGGTGGTCAGGGCGCCAACGTATATCTTGTCGATGCCAGGTGCGTTTCATAGACAGGTCTTCTTCGTGCGAGAGGAAGGTGCAATACAACGGAGGGCGAGATTAGACCCGGTTCTCACTCTGGCACTCTTCGGATATGCGGTGCGTGATCTACTCGAATGGTTCAATACGATAGTGCATCTCGGCGAGCTCGGTGTTGTGTCCTGGACGAGTTTTACCTCGGTGTGCTGCTGTGAATATCCGGTACACTCGTCATCCGAGGCTGCGGGCGTTCGGGCTGCAGCGTTCCGAAACACAACCTGCATACTTCTTCTCAGAACGTGGATGCACATCCAGTGGCGGGACCGCTTACTGCGACCGACGACTGCAAGCTCCCATTCCCACCCCAAATTCTCCTCCAAATCAGGACCTGCATAGCGCTCTCCGACCTACGCACGAACGTGTGCCTCTATCACGCGCGCCCCTCCATCGCCGCCCTCTATGACTCCGGGCAGAGCCCAGAGCGTTTCTGAGAGCTCTCCTGCTGGCACTGCGGGTTGGGCGCCATCTGGGACGACCTTGTTGACGGCCGCAAGCCGTGCTGGAAGGCCATTGCACTCGACATCATCGTGCGCGATGGCTTCTGCACACTCCCGCAGTGTGGCGAGGGGCTTCTCGAATACAACCGTGAGCGTATACCACGTACACAACGCCGTTTGCTGGTATAGATTGAACATGCCTTCCTTTGTAGGTGAGCGTATGCGCCCGGTGACACGAAACCACCCCGCTCTGAGCAAGCCGCCACTTGCGTAGACGGACGCAGAGGGCGACGCCATCCCGCTGTCGTCCCACCGTACGTTGCTGGCGTCCGAGTGCGGTTGCAGCGTGAAGAAAGACATGACGAACTGCACATTTCGCGCAGAGCCTGGCTCCGCGTTCGACGCCTCCGTCGTTTTGCAGTTCTGGCAAGTACATCCTGACATACAGTGTTATCGCGAGTACCCGAATCCCTGACTTCGCTCTCGATACTCCAGCCGCATACAAGGCCATATGCGGATCGACATGACCATCTTCTTCGGCCTTCACATTAGTGCGTTCCTGCGGTAGCGCAGTCCAATCCTCGAAGGTCATGCACATAAGCCACTGGATTGAACGCGCATCACCCTAATTTCTGACCTCTCTAAGGAAGTGCGAGCGAACCTGAAGTGCATCCAATATGCATGTCTATAAGTACTACAGTGCCTAATGTCCCTACCGTCCATGACCTCGCCCTCGAACCACATCAACACCCCATCACCACCCCATTATACGGCCCATCATGATTGCTCTCGTCCCCCTCGAAGATAGTCGGCACATCGCCTACAATGCACTGGTCGCTCGGGTTGTCCTGCCCCGGGCACGCGACCCAGGTGCCCGAGTCCTGGATGTGCAGCTCGCCGGAGGGATGGTGGTAGCCGAGGAATTCCCCGGGCAGGATCGGCACGAAGTCCTCCTCGTTGTTAATGTGCGTGACGGAAATCGGCTGCGCGTCGACGTAGTTCGCGAAGGCCTGGTTGCCGACGCGCGGGAGGCCATACCCAATGAACGTCACCTTCGCCGTGGGGACGTGCAGCGGAAGGAGAAGGGCGTCGAGCAGCGAGATCGCCGCGCCTGAGATGTTGCCATGTCAGTTGTTGATGTCGATGAGAGGGGCGATATGAGAGGGTCCTCACCCAGCGAGTGGCCCGTGTAAACGACGTCCTGCGTCCTGAATTCGGTCATGGTTTGCTGCACAGCTTGCAACACGGAGTTCGCCGTTCTGTACCCTGGTGAGTGCCTGACCGAGCCACTGGCACGACGCAGATGGAGCTTACTTTGCTTGCTCTTTAGCAAATCCGTTGTGTGCTTTGACTGACGAGCTGACCCCAGGGAAGAGCGAAGAATCCAGTTTCTCGAGGATGATATCGCCATCCTCGAGTAAAGGCATACTACCATCGCCCACGGTTAGCATGGAACTGCAAAACAAAGTTGTACTCGTACGCACATCTCGCTGGTATCCGTGCCCTGGTGGGAAACAATCACGGTGTTCAGATTCGGATCGAACCCGACGAACCCTGACCGCTCCGTCATACTTTGCCCATTGAGACGTAGCTGACTGCTTCTGAACTCACAGAACTGGACGTCATCCCCGTCCCCACCGGCCGCCGTGGGCTTGAACCCCTGGTTTGCCTCGCAGTTCTTGCCACAAGACCAGGTCGACGTTACAGACGGCGCACAGTACCCCGCGCTCGCGTAGTTCGAGAACGGCGTAAACGAGTCGATCTCGAGGCTGGACACCACCGTGATCGACTGCCGCCGAGCGAGGCCCGCCGCCTCCAGGGTGGGCGCAGCCGACGCAAAGTGGCACAAAGCCCCCAGCCCGGCAAGCGTAGCTCGGAGCGACTGGTAGCGAGACGCGAAGAGCATGGCGTGGATAGAGGTGAGCAGACGTGACACCGAGGGAGTGGCGGGTGCAACGAGCAGAACGCGGAGGCGAGTGCGGGTGCAGGTGCGGATGCCCGTTTCCAGCGGGTAGAGCGGGTGGAAGCCGGATAGGTGGACGAGGGCCGTAGAGAGGCGGCCCCGGTTTATATGCCGACTTCTCGCGGAGCGGGCCCGTCACGCACATGCGTCGATCTATCTGCGTTCTGCGTCTGTTCGGAGGAGACATCATCCGGCCATGCGGGCGTGTCATGCCTGCGACGTGGGTCGCCGTTTGGATTCGCGCGCCCATGTCAGTGATGAGCAGGGCATGAGCTGACCGTGAGTTCGTCAGGCCAGATTGAGATCCGTTCCCCGAGCGCTGCGTTGCAAGCATGATCGGATAGATGGAACAGGCTGTGCCGAAGTGCATATGAGCGTCGAGACAACGGCGGCAGAGGACGCTGTCTTGCACTCGGGGACAGCTGACAGGCGATGGGTACGCATCGCATGTTGGGTGCGGAGCGTACTCGTACTGGGCATATGATAGCCATCGTGGCGCCTGAATTCACCGATCAAACGTCAAAGTCTGCGAGAGGATGGAGGAGCCCCCAGAACATCACGCACCGGTCGCGCACAAGCTCGTGCCGCTCAAGGGATTGGCTTCGGGCACCTATGATAGGATGACCGCCAGCAGTTGCGCTGCACTCTCCGCAGAGACACGGCCGCACGAGCCAACCGTGCTCGTCCTATTCTTGTCGACCGAACGGCGTGATAGAGTGGGGTGGGGGGCGGTACAATGTCAAGGCCATGTCAAGAATAGCAGCACCGGTCGTCCGAGCGTTCGACGCACGATGTCACCCTGTGCGGCCCTAGATCGGCCGCAGCAAGATGCCATCTGCACCGACAGCTGAGGTGTCCGGATAACGAGCCGTTGTAGCCGGGTCACTCATTATGCATTGGACCCTACCCCCTTTGAACGCTCGTCGCTAAGTCCTACTCGACAGAGTCTCGCGGACGGCAGGAATCGCTAAGCTCGAAAACATCCTTCCACTCAAAGAAGCGGTGGAAAATCGTGATTACAGTCACAAGTCTCTTGAGGGCGGGAACAACTCACCAGCTTCAAAGGCCACGACGCACGGGGTACATACACCCGGCAGGACGCGTGAGGTTTTCAAGCCGGATCCAATACAGAGACGCTGATTTTGATGCGGATGAACGTTCCTTCGTATGCGGCGAAGAGGACGGTTGTCGAACCGCATGGGTACCTACGTATACCGAGCTTCTGTGCCTTGGGTAGAAGCTGAGATAAAGTCATTCAGCGGGCTTACCGGCGACCGTGACCTCCCGTGAGCATCTGATTATGCACATACGACGCACCTTAGCTTCATGGACGTGTGGGTCAGGCACGGTGAGCTATATCGACCGGACTGCGCAATTGGCCGCTTACACGACCAGGGTGTGCAACCGGTACATCGCATCTTGGGCCACTGAAAAATATAGCGGCGCTGTCGATCCGCCGCACAAAGTCGCAATAGTGCAATACGTACGCCAAGAGTTCCAGAATGCATCGCTGGAGCACAGCAGGGTTGCTAGGAGGTCCCCAGGTCGTCATGGAGGAAGGGACAGAGACAGACAGGGATGGACAGGCACTGGCAGCGTCAGTTAGCCTTCGATAAATGCAGCTTATAAGGGGACGTCAATCGCGGTGCGTGCGCACCATCAACACATCAGTCTTTAGCTCAAGCTCTGGCTTAGAGTTATACAGCTGTGCAGGCGTGTTTTGCCTCCGCCCCTTCCCACACGCGCGGACGTGGGGCAGAGACCTTGCTCGCCGGCGGAGGGGTGGGGCTGGGAAGGCCAAGGCGGCTGTTCTCTTTTCGCAACCGGACGTAGTTGCACTGCCGACTCGAGACTCATCCGTGGGGGATACAAGCGAAGAGAGACATTGCAGGATACGTCGCTCATTACCATGTCTCAGGTCGCCGAGTACAGCACAACTCCGAGTTTATGAGGACCTAGCTGTGCAAATATCCATGAGCGCACGACGGATCCGGAGCTTTGAGTAAAACGTCTTCAAAGACGCACCGTCGTACAGCATGCGACCATAAATGCGAGCGAATTGTACGGCGAGCGTCCCAAGCTTCGAACTGCCAGCTCTGTAGTCGGAAGGGAATGACAGTCAAATACATATTAACAGTGTGTAGGGTAAGTCTATGATAGCAGGCGCGTGTGGTGGTGAACTCGTGAGGGGCACGACGTGTATCTCCGCCCTCCCTACCCGTATGACCGAAGATGACGGTTGCATGGAGGGCCCCCGAGTCACCAGATATTCGTCATCTATAGTCGCAGATGCTTCGGACTTCGGCTGCTTTGATCTGCCAGGTGACCATCGCGGCGAAGTTCTTGGAGAGAGTACCGACCGGAGGGAGGATGATACCCTCCCATCCGTGACCGGATGCGCGTGCGAAGAGACGTGAAACGTCAACGTGTCGGTGGGACTTGAGATCCGATGCGTGAAGCCTCTACTTGAGGTAGAACATGATGTTGTACGTTCCGTTCTCGAGCTGGGTGCTGTCCATGACTTTGACCTCTTTTACGTAGCTGGTGTAGGAGACGCGGGTAAGTGACTGGGTAGCCATGCAGCACCGTCGGTATACGCACCAGGTCTGCAGGACGTCGCCGAGGGTGCGCAGACGATCGAGGGCTCCCCGAACGCCGCGATACGAAAGCGCGGAAAGGGCACAGTGTTCGTGATCCTCGAGGTACTCGAGGAGTTCGCCTACGCGCAACGGCTCTTCGATGCTAGCATACAGTCAGCTTATGTCGATCACAACAGCACGAATGTACTTACTCGTCTTGTATAGCGCGGAGCACATCATATACGGTGATCGCGTAATCGCTCCTGAGCCTCGAGTGCCGCAGCTCACGGCCCCAGTCACCGTCTGTGACGCAGTGCGTCACTCCGGGGAAAGTAGCGTAGCTTCTTGCGCATATAGGGTGGACTGTGATGTCAGCCGGTGAGTGCCCAGAAGCACGGTTACGGGAGAATGAGAGCATACTTCTTTTGTCTGCCTCGGGCGCCACATCTCCGTAGAAGTCGCGGCGCAGAAGCTTGTTGGCTTCGACGGCTGCCGGCTTGCCGGTAACGGTTGCTTTGTACATGCGCAGAGCGGCTTCGCGCATCATCTCACCTAGAGCAGCCTCAGCATCCCCAGATCGACAAAACAGACGAGTCGACTCACGGTTGCGCTGCAGCAGCACCTCGCCACACGGGTGCTTGGACGAGCCCGCGCAAAACCCATCGAGGGTGATGCACTCCACGGCGATGTCCTTCCACGAGCGGACGGAGGGGTGCTCGTCCGGGAACCTGCTGATGGCGCAGAGGGTGCAGACGTCCTCCCAGAACGCATCGGGGTCCGCGACGGTGTCGTACAGGGCGGCGAAGCTGGGGTGGGCCTGGTAGAAGCAGACATGGGTGCGCATGTCGGAGAGCGGGATGGCGTCCTTGATGAGGAGCCATATCTCTGGCGGGAGCGTGTTCAGGGCCATGGCGGTCGATGCGGGAGGTGAATGGGGGACGCATGGCGGGGTGGCCGGGTATTTGAGGAAGAAAAACCTCCGCGTCGTGGAGAAATTGGAGAGGGCATCGTCGTGGGCGCGCGGGATAGGGCCCTCGGAGTCGAAGCGTCGGACTTCGTCCGAGGCTGCAGCGGCCTTGGCTGCACGTGCGCGCGTGGAAAACTGCATGAGGCCGCGGTGTGGCTCGACGGCCGTCGCCCCCCTCCGAGAGTCCGAGCCTCCTCCTCCGCAACATCGTTGTCCCCCGTATCCACCACGCAGCACCAAGGGCCCCGACGCCGGTCTGTGCTGGGCAGCGCGCGGACTCGGGGACGCTCGGAGACGCACCTTGCAGATAAATTTCCCCAACTCGTATGATCTCCTGCTCGGGCTGCTCTTCGACAATTTTCCTGCTTTGTTCTCCCAAGCAGCTCCCAGACAGAAGGACTGACGTCACAAGCTGCAAGTCCTAAACATGAACGTTGCATCCGCGATAGGTACGCGCACATCATCCTTCAAGACCACGATCGCGACCTGGCGAGCCTTGTGCGCGTCTTCTGCGCCGCATGCCTACGGTTCACCTGGGCTTGTCGAGCACCTGCTAGGCGTGGTGCTTCCCGCGACGTCTCAGACGCATCAACTCCATCTCGTGAGCCCACACGCCGTCTCTCGTCTCCATGCTGTTGCAGTGTTGTCAGTAAACGGTCACCCTGCAACGTCTTTCCCACACGACCCGCACGCGCCATGAGGTCCCGGTTGCCCGAGACTCGCAAGCATTTGAAAGTTCGTTGAGATCGTTTGACATTTCAAGGTGCGCCGAGATGTACAGCTCGTGATTGCACAAATACGTCCACCGCACACGTCGCCTCGTTCCTCGCCTCGCGCTGATGTTGACAACGACCTCATGTACGCTGGGGAATCCCGTCTACGGTCTTGCACTCCAGCTGATGGGGCGGTACATTGGACTCGTCTTCATGGACGTTCCAGCAATCACGCAAGGGCTCATACCCCCAGATGAGCGAATACCGAGGGTGCCCCCGGCGAGTGCAAACACTTGAGCAACAAAATTCAAGGTGACTGCAGCTCGGCGCTGAAAGCACTCGCGGTAACGTCATGCTACTTGCGGTGGCGCTTGCTTGTACTTGAACATTGTGGTGTTGCTCTGTGGTCCCTCGAACGCCGATTACACGACCTCAGGTCTTCGTATGCACACGGCTGGATCTACAACTCGGGCAAGATCAACTGAGCGAAGATGCTTCCACGCAGACTCCTCTCCGAACTCATCCTCCCCCAATGCCGCGCAGCTTTCCTCCTCAGCGACCGCGAACTCGACGTTCTCTTCAAGCTGACCCTCTTCATGGCGTTTGATTCTCCTCGGAGTCGCAACACGCCCGAGACCCATGTACGTAACACGCGATGCTATTCTCAGGGTAAGACGACGAAGGTTAACACATCGATGTTCAGCGATGAGCACGCAGAGTCAAGTCCTTGACCGACACGGCCACGACGCTCAGGGTCGAGTCGTCGGACACCATTGACCCCAACGGCATCCCTCGGGAACAGCAGCCTTATCTTCGCTTGTAAGCAGCTCTAGGACGGCCGCACGCTTTCGATCCACGACCTCGAGAAAGAGCCCACGCTCCATCTCGCCCTTCGTCCCCGCGGTGGCTTCTGAGCGCGGCGTAGCGTTGCTTGATAGGTCCCGTCGTCGTTGGCACTTCAGGATACCATCCAGGATTGCGAAGTACCATCGTATTGGGATCAATGCCAGCTTTTTTGGATGAAAACTCAACAAGTGCAATGCACGCCACTCAGGACAAGGAGACTTGCACCCAGTCAGTGTCCACCGATTCAGTGTAACACCAAGCCCGGCGAGTCTGTCGTTGAGATGGACCTAGTGCACGAGCGTCGCGTGGTGAGTATTCATTCGCGTTTTCGATATCCCAGGCTGTCTGGCATGGGTCCAGCAATCAGAACATCAGAGGCCGCGCAGCTATGAGAACAAGCTTCTGTCTCCCAGAGGTGAGCGCGTAGTCGTCAGCGCCGGGGACCGTGCTGATTGCCCTATAGATTGTCTCAAAAATATAAAGTTTCGTCTACAGGGTGTGGGGACCAAGACTCCCCTCGACCCGAACCTCCATCGTCCCAGAGGCCCCCGCGAAATGACGACCTTCGCGACTCTCCGCGCCCTGCACGCGCTCATCGGCGACGCCCTCTCCGAGATCGAGCACGTCTATCGCAGTCCGCCCACAGGCAATGGCCCCCTCGATTACCCCTCGCTCGACGTGCCCTACTATAAGAACAAGGAAATGAAGGCGAGCCTGGAAGAGGAGCTCACGTCCGACCCGGCCGTCGTGACCGCGGCGGACAAGATTGTCGCGGCATGCGGGCAAATCGCGGCGACGGTGCACAAGCCGTACTTCCAGCTCTGCGAAGCGACCATGGGCGTAAGTGACATCGGCCGGGTGGGCCATCACCACGCCCTGATAAGCACCCTTTCTAAATTCCTTTGGGCGGGATCCGTGGTGATGGGCTGTGCGGCGTACTCACCGTCTTCAACAGGAGATCCTCACTTCGTGCATCAGCTTCGTTGAGGCGACGCACACTGTAGAGATCCTGCGCGCTGCGGGAAAAGATGGCCTGCACGTCCGTGATATCGCGGCTAGTGTTGATGACTTACGGCGGGCCGTGGACACCGACATCGTCCCGCTCGATCCTGGCAAATTAGGTGAGCCGTGCAGCGTCCACTGCACTCATGCTCATTCGCTGACTACGTACGTCCCGCAGGCCATATTTTACGGCTCCTCGCCACACATCACTGGTTCAGGGAAGTGCGGCCCGACGTGTTCGCGAACAATCGTCTGTCTGCACAGGTGGACTCGGGAAAAACCCTAGACCAGCTCCGTACGACGTACATAGACCACGCTAGATGTTGCGACTGTTATTCCAAGCTCATATGATCCACAGTCCGCAGACGAAATACGACGATACCGACGGCGTAGCTGCTCTCGTCTCCATGAGGTGCGTATCGCCCCGCACATCACGGTCCTGAGGACACAGGCTGAAGGGACCGCATTGACGCTCGCTACAGGACGGACGAGTTCTACAAAGCCGTGACACATCTCACCGACCATCTGCTGCCCGAACGCGAACGGTCCGTCTCCACTCGAAAGCTCTTGAATGCTGGTCTCCACACGCCCGCCGCCGCTTCTGCCAAGTACCAGACCCCATTTAACCTCGCCTTCCGCACCGAGCTGGGCTACTTTGATTGGCTTGAGCTTCCAGAGAACAAGAGACGCCTGACCAACTTCGGTCGCGCGATGACCGCTGTGCGCGCATGGGAGGTCGCTGAGCACATCATCAACGGTCAGTCTCTCGTTCACGACCGGAGGTCAGGTGGCTGAGAGCCCGAATCGAAGCCTTCCCGTGGAAGGACCTTCCCAAGGACTCCGTCGTCGTCGACGTCGGCGGGGGGATTGGCTCAACGTCCATGGTGCTCGCCAAGGCGTTCCCGCACTTACGCTTCGTAGTGCAGGACAGGCCGAAAGTGGTGGAGGCCGCCCCGTCGGTGAGTGCACCCATCACACACTCATACATTCACTACAGCCTGAGGTGCGCGTGAAGTACTGGAACAAATCAAGCGGTGCAGAGTTCATCGACTCGGGTCGCGTCTCGTTCATGGCCCAAAGCTTCTTTGACCCGCAGCCGGCCGCGCTCGACGTCCCTGGCATCGGGCCCGTTCCCACCCCCGCCGTATACCTCATCCGCGGTTGCGTCCACAACTGGCCGGATGAGCCTGTACTCAAGTGCGTGCTCACTCTCGAGCTTCTTCCGCCTTCGATGGTTTGCGCTGACGGTACATCCGCAGGATGCTCGGTCTCCTGCGCGACAAAGCGGCGCCGACAACACAGCTCCTCATTGCAGACACGGTCCTCCCGTATGCATGCGTCGACGACACCGACGACGCCGAGCCCATCCCGGGCGCAGTGCGCACGCTCGTGCCCGGGAACATCACGGCGCCGCTCCTCGCGAATCTCGGAAAGGCGAAGGCGAGCCCGTACCAGCTCGATATCACCGTGCGTGTCTGTTTCGCTGCTCGGCGCTCGCGGCGTGCTGACGTATGTATTGTGAGCGTGCAGATGATGGCGGTGCTGGACGCAAAGGAACGCACGATCCGGGAGGTCGCTGCGCTTGCAAGCACTGCGGGCTGGAAGGTCACCGGGACGACGCGCGGAGCTGGCTCTTTGTGGGGGTACACAGCGGCGAAGCCCATTTGAAGCTAGGTTGCATGAGGGGCCCAGTGGGCAGATGTACTATCAATCATTGTTTTTCGATGGCAAGTGCTTTGAGCTGTTGTACCATAATATGACATGGTGAAACGCTCGGAGATGCACTACGCAGATTGTTCCTTTGTTCTTTCGTTTGGCCTGCTCACAAACGATGTACAATATGCGGTTTCAGAAGGGTATCGACACTTCATAATGTTGTTGCGTCACCGAGCGCAAACGGTTGCTTCAGGCATTCCAAGCGCCATCTCGGCACTGGAAGCATCTAGTACTACAGTGACACGTACGCCGCGCGTGCCGTACTGCTGCCTTTTGGACGTTTTGGCGTTCGCGGTTCCTCGGCAATACGTCCGAGTAGAACCACGAGTGCCCGATCCTCAAGTTCATGCCCAAGCTCTGCATGTAAGACACACAGCCGGATCTACGAACGAGCAAGTAATACTCTACCGGCGTGCTCTGCGACTTCCCGCAGGATTATCTGGCAAAGATGCTTCTGCGCAAACTCCCCTCCGAACTCTTACTCCTTGTCGGCGACCAGATCCCCGCCACCGACCTTGCAGCTTTTCTTCTCACTAACCGTTATCTTAACGAACTTCTCACGCCGACCCTCTACACGACAATCCGCGTCAAGGGCCATGACCAGACATGGAGATGCCTCCACAAGCTCGCGCTGTATCACGATGCCGCCACCGGGACCTTCCAGAACCGCGATCTAGCAAGCCTCGTGCGCTCTTTCTGCGCCGTGAACCACGATGCGTCATTCAGACACCCAGTACCACGCGGGGAGGGCCTACGAAAACAAGTGAACAGTGTACTACCCTGTATGACGAACCTACGCACCTTCTCGTTCACGCTCGCAGGCGTGTGCGACATGGAGACGCTACTGAAGGCGATATTCTCCCCCATCGCCGGACTCACCACATTGGAAGTCATCCTAGCAGGCGGCGCCGTCAAAACGCAGCTCGAGCTGGCGATCGAGGTCCATCGCCAGCTCCGGGCGAACCCCTCCGCTTTTGACCACCTCGCGCACGTCCGGCTCGAGAATATCGGGGACGAACCTGGGGGGATTGCTACCATTGTGCAGCCGTTGCTTTCTGCCTGTGTCAAGCACACGCGCTCGCTGACGCTCCTCGACGCTTGCTACGCAACGCTCCTGACGCACCAGACGTTCGGCTCGACCGCTACCTTCCTCAACCTCCACAAGCTCGAGCTCGAGGCGTTGTGTCTCGCTCAGCCTGCGTTTCCGCACAACGTCTTCCCGGCCCTGCGCGTTCTGTTGGTCCGCGGCCGGCTGGCAAGTCAGGATAGCTCACAGCCCCAGCTAGAAATCTCCATCCCCCACAACGCATACCCCGCCCTGGAGCACCTTGCCTGCTTCCCCGACTACCTCCCTGCATTCCTTCCGAACGACCCGGCTATCCGGCCGCACCAGCGGAGGAAGATACATACCGTACAACTGAGCGACGGCTACCACTTTCAAACCCGATATGATCAGCATTGGTACCGAATTCCAGGGTTTCGCGATGATAGTCGGTGGCACGCCGTAGATCCCGTTCTTCATCATCTCACCTGCAGCGGGACACCCGTTAGACATCTACATCTGTGCCTGTACACTGCGGAGGTTTCTGCAATGTTCGCCCGCCTTGCGGAGTTCCCGTCGTTGGAGAGCATCTGGATAACTACCGCACAGCGCCAAGGACAATCCCGAACGTCGGCGGTGAGAATACCCGCAGATTGCATCGAGCTGGAGCATTGACACTTACGGACGGCCCTCTTCCCAGACAGAACCTATGCCGCCGCAGATGCAGGAGATGTTTGCGCGGCAACCGTGCCTGCGTACCTTGCGCTTCCAGAGCGCGCCCTGGGAGACGGTTAGCGACGGGTACTTCTGGGAAGTGGCACAAGTGCTCCGGCAACAACGTGCGATAGTCTTGAAGTGGTCTCGTCGAGCGCCCGCCCTGCGCCAGGTCGCGTTCAGGTCGCATTCGTGGTGGATACGCACGCCGGAGGGCTGGGAGCGGAAGACGAATTCGGACGCAGTGCCGAGCGACGAGCAGGATGGAATTAAGTGGGGATGGTGATGTTGAAGCGAAGTATCTCTAGCTGCAATATGGCGAGTGTTGAGGATATGTAGAGGTCATAGGTCGTGATGTTGGTGGAAGCTGACCGGCGGGTTCCTAGTTCTCCTGGATGCTAGGGCAAATCAGAGGAGCAGCATCGATGATGGTCCCATCGTAGTACCACTCGTAGATATGGCTAGGAAACCTCCACCGTCAGGACATACACAATACAGGGCGAAGAACGGGTTGCATACCATTCAGCAAGCACATCGCGCAACGTATGAAAACGACTCAAAACGTCATCCTCAGATAGACCCCCCATGACGAAGGGGATCAGAGCGTTTACCAGCTCGTCCCTCTCGTGGTCATCCAGACGGGCATCCAGACTAGAAAGCGAAGGATATTAACACGCCATTGATACCACACCCATGTGCATCAGGGACGCACTCGCGGTAAATCGTAGTGATAATGTCGAGCACTGTCACCCCAGTGCGCCTCTTGATAAGCGGTGCGCTAAACTCACGCCCAGCTAATTGTCCGAGGCGGAACCTATTCACGGGAACGTCGGTGGCGAAGCTGCGTACCACGAGTGGATGTTCCCGAAGAAAGGTATTTCCGCTGTACGCGCGTTCTTCTTCTGTCCGTGGCTCAAGACGAGCGTCTTCGCGCACCCCGTAGTATAGCTGTGATGTCCGAGGACGGAAGCCAATGTGGTTGAGTACCCGATGTACGATGAGATGCGGAGGTCCATCGTCTTCGCTGTCGTCGCTCTCGGTACCCTGGCCATCTTCTTCGTCGATATCCATGCCGGAGTTGGAATCGCCATCAGAGTCCGAGTCGGAGCCGTCGTAAAGATCATCTTTCCAGTCGGTGAAAACAGTGAGCGGCTTGAGGAAACCATCCAGGCTCTGCATGCGCCGACCTGCGAGAGTCTGAGGTTACAGGGCTGGCAGTAGCAGGCCATGAGAAGAACTGACGGTTATAGACAAGCAATGCGGCTCCGCACTGCGGGTGCTTGCAGAATCCATCCTTCCGAATGACCTCGAGAGCCATGTCGCGCCAGCAATGAGGGCTCTTGAGGTCATCCTTCCCTACCGCGCCGACGCCGCTATGCCAACACACTCGCCGCCAGAAGTTCTCTGTATCTTTCTCCGAGTCGTACATCGCAGCAATTCTGGGGTGCGCGTCGTAGAAGCAGACGTGAGTGCGAATATCCCCAAGAGGGATGCAGGACTTGATGACAAGAAAGATCTCGGGTGGAAATACGCGTCGGAGCGGGCTGTTTGGAAGCAGAGACATGGTCGGCTCAAGCACCATCTTCAGCGTAAGAAGGTGGAGACTCGAGCCAGGCAGAGTAGAGAGATACGCAGTCAGCAGTTAGCACGCAGCAGGCGTCGTGGTGGAGGGCGAGAAAGCTCAAGAAAGCTGCACGCGCCGCGCGCCGTCGCGATACGCGTCCGAGCCTCGGGTCAGGTGATCGCATCAATCGCGTAACTTAGTACGCTGAGTCCAACCAAGTCTCCGGCAAGCCGCAGGATTCGGTCAGCCCCTAGCCAACGAGGGGGCTCTGTTCTCGTCAGACGGTATCTATGTACAAGCCGATAGAGACTACATGCGAACGCGTGCTACGGTTCAAGGTTGTTGAACGAGAAAGCTGGACCTTGTTCCGTAGCTTCCTCGTATTCCAGATCCGTAATGGGGCTAGTAAGCATGAACGGCCGTGGTAGATGAGACTTTTGACGCGTAGTACCTCAGAACACAAGCCCACTCACCACACATAAAGGATCGTGCGGAGATTACGCGTCATGCTCAACGTCTCCTCGAGAGTCCACTCCTTCGGCAAGCATCCTTTGTGGTCAAGGACATAATTGCGCGCGTCGTCAACCGTCAGGGAGTCGTCCAATCTGCACCCAGGTCAGTCATCAACTCTCGAGTTTATAACGCCGCTAAGCAGGTGACCAACTACTCACTTCTCGTGAATTGCGGTCATGATGTCCAGTACAGTGATAGGTGTCACGCGTTCCATAGTCCCGCGCGGAAGGTCTTGTTGGAGGAGATATAGAAGCATGATATTCAACACGGGAGGGAAAGTGGCAAAACTTCGCGTGACGACGGGATGGTCCGCGAGGTACAAGCCGGGGTAGTGGTCCTCGGAGTGCCGCAGCCGCTTAGGACTGTCCAGCCTTCGTGGCGGGGCGCCCGGTACCCGTAGGTGTGCGTCGAGTTCAACTGGAAATGAGTGAAAGAAGTCTTGATCGCGCCTGAACTCGATGTGCCCAAAAAGCCTATGCGCCCGAAAGGACGGATAGGCACTGCTTTGGTCGTCCAACATATGAATCGCTTCGAGGGCCTCGACTACTCCGGCGACCTTGTGCATACACTCTCCTGAAGTAAAGACAAATGTCAGGCGGTGCCGCAGTTCAGTCATTTTATCGATATCTCCGGTGGAGAGTAGACTGCTCACGGTTATACTCCAGCAGGGCTTCTCCGCACTGCGGATGCGAGCAGAACCCGTCCCGGGTAATGCAGTCGATGGCGACGTCCTTCCAGGACGGCATGACCTGCGCACCCGACTCGGACGACACGTCGATCATCGCGTCTTCATCGTAGTCCTCGACAACAGTGGCGCTAAGACCGTTGTTCCAGCACGCGAGTTCCCAGAACCGATCGGGATGTTTTCCGGAGTTGTAGAGTGCGGCAACCCGAGGGCTGCTGAGATAGAAACAGACGTGTGTCCGCAAGTCCCATTCCGCGACAGATTCTTTGATGATCAGAAGGAGTTCTGGAGGGAGATTCAGCTTTCTTGAGAGCGTGGCCATGTGGCTCAGTGGTGTCGGGGAGTGCGGGTAGAGAGCGCAACTAGAGAATCCACCAGAATTGAACAGTTCGGGTTGGGCCGACTTTCAGAGAGTGAGCCTTCCAAGGTGAGAGCAAGTTGTGTGAGACTCGAGTCCAAGGGCCAGTATCCTCCTTGCCTGGTGCGAGACAAATTGGGACAATGGCTCGGTGGCACAACGGCGGTGATGGATGAGTATCTCTATATGGCAAGTGTCGTGGTTCGCTGAGCCACAACCGACTCGGATCTCCGCTGCCGGTATGTCGGTACATCCTCGCGCAACTTCGCAACATCATAGTCAACAAGACACACACTTTCACACCACAGAACACCTCTAAACCTTAAGGACAACTCGTTACTTTCACCAAAACTGGACCGCGACGACGCCATGTAGTACCTTCTATCACACCTTCCCCTGCTCCGCGCCCACACTCTCGAACCCCGCGTTGAGGGCCTCGAACTGCAACTCTGTGATCGTCTCCTCCCTCAGCCACGAGTTCAGCAGCACCTTGCGCTGCCTCGCCGGAAAACGCGCGAAGCCGTCCAGCGCCGCTCCATCGGCGATGCCCTTCGAAGCAAGCACCGGCAGAAGGCTGCTCTGCTCGGGACGCAGCGCGCTCAGAAAGGCGAGCACTGGTTTCAGTCTGTCGCCCTCGTCGGGAACGCCACCCTGGGGCGGGACATGCTCGGAGGTGCGTGGCGCCGTCGAGTACCCATCCACCGTCTTGCGGGTTGGGTTGGTGAACGAGGGGCGTAGGCTAGCGCAGGCAGTTGTAGTAGGGCTGATTGTGTCCGACGCGCTCGAGCCGCTGGCAGTAGAGCTGCGGGAGATCTAGGGAGAATTAACTCAGCTCAAAGGTGCAATGACAGGGGGCCGGAGTGACTCAACGGACCATGGTAGGTGGGCTGGAGATGTGCGCAGTGCCTCCGTTGACACCCGGTGACCAGGCGCCGGCGGAGCTGGAGACTTGAGAGCCCTCCGAGCTGTTGCGTAACAGTCTGATGCGCAATCCGCGAGGTTCGCCGAGGCTTATCGTCGGCTATGGGGCAGACGTTAGTCCGGCACGGAGTGCGCGCCGGGATACTCACGATCTTGCGGTCCCAGTGCAGAAGGCCGTCGGTCCCGCCGCGACGAATGCTGCGGAGGCGATGCTCGCGCACGATGGCTATGACCGGCCAGGCGTTTTCATAGGAATGCAAGAGCGGTAGCTCGCGCTTGACCTGGAGACCGTCCTGACTGAGACAAGACGACGCCCACGGCAAATGTGAAGCCACTCACTATCTCGACGAACGTCTGCCAATCGGAGGACTTGACGATGATGCGATGAAGCTGCAAGGGTTCCCTGTATTCCTCGCTGAGGTTAGCGACCCTAGCCTATCGGGCGTCCCAATGCACCCGCGGGAGTAGATCGATGTAGAATGAGCACCACAGCGAAGAGACGATGCGCGGTATACTCACGACGAGCTTGCAGAAGGTCCGAAGGTCGGCCTCTGTCTTCCCGAGCTTCATCTGGTCCGCCAGGTTGCCTGGGGCGGAGACCGGAGCAACGATGTGCGAGAACTTGGCTGGCTCAGGGATCTTGTGCCCTGCGAGGCCATCAGAGATGCTACTTGTATAGTGGGCCGTAGAGCAACTCACCTCGCTGGAGCAGGAGCGTGTTGGTGTCTAGTTCTGCCATATCAATTAGGACAAAGGGGATGAGTTGGAGATGAGGTACGAGCGATGGACACCCCATTGACGCAAGCCGGAATATATGAGAACTTCCAGGCCCGGCCACGAGTTGAGAACGACTCGAGCAGTGATCTTAGCGTCACGCTACGTGAGGCATCCGCCGTCGACCCGGTACGCAATATCCAATCACAATGCGGAGGAAAGCCGGACGTGGACACAAGCGAGGTGGCTGCGCTTGACGCGGTGCGGCGCGAACTTGACAGATCGGCGACCCCACCTCACGGCAGTTACGAATGTGCGTGCGGTTTCGCTGAATGACGCGGTGTTCGGGATGGCATTCGTGTTCTTGCACGAGTATCCATCAAGCAGCGGAAAAGGCGTAAGCAGTGGCCACGCAGACGGCCTCGAGGTGTAAGAAGGGCACGCGGATGTCACCTGCAAAGGGTGGAAAGACGGGGATCACGTTGTTGGCACCCCGTATATCGCGCCACAGCTACAATTGGGTATAGGCAGAAGACATGTCCTATCTGGGGAGTTGGTCGCCGTCGAAAGAACAGGTGGACGCTGCGTGTTCATTGGGTAAACATAGGGACATAACAACGGCAAATACTGTGAACTCACCGAGTACGCCGCTATCAGAAGACGGGGCAAAACTTGACTTGGCCTCACGGTGAAAACGACAAGGAATACGGCAAGAAATTACCATCCAATATCACAAAAGAATCTATGACGAGCATGATGGATTCCAAGCTACTCAATTATACTTAGTTCCCGCGTCCTAGTCCGCGCAAATTCGTCCTTGTACGTATTCCAAATCCTGCGCCCCGCCCAACAGCCGTCAGCGGACACACGCACAGATAGTAGATGGCAGGAAAGACGTACCACATCAACTCATCTATGTATTGCTCCTGCACGTGCCGGATCTCCTCTAGACTCGGCTTATCGCACTGCACGACGTGTATCGGGCGGCCGACTGCGCGCCACGTACATTGAGTAGCTGAATGTCCGAACGAATGAGGAAGCGGCACTCACTGACTGCCACGATGCGTTTACGGTAGGGCATAAGGCCCAGGTTATCTGGTACGACCGCATATGTCAGCACGCGGTGAAAGAGAGGGCATAGTGCGCGAGGCTGACAATTCAGTAGACCTCGGCCATGGAACAGCGGGAGAGTGAAGCCGAACACGTTCTGGAACTTCTTCTGCAGGTTGTACAAGGTAGTTCCCTTCTCGTTCGGCATCTGCTGGAAGATCTAGAGGGCATCTTGCTCAGCAAACTTGACAGTTGATAGCGTCGGCACACGCACATCATTTTCCCCAAACGAGAAGACAGGGACCAAATCGGCGCTGTAGAAGGGGGCTCGTGAGAGAGACCATTCCCGAGGCGTATGCAAGTCAGCTCACCCATGTTGAATGGCAATCTTGATGAAACCCAGCCTACGGCACCCATGTCATCAACACGACTCACAACTAGCTGTAGAAGATTCACTCACCTCTTCCTTAGGGTGAGGTCCGCCGTGCCCGGGTGAGCGCTCAAGCTCTCAGCGGCGCCGCCCACGACGATAGTGATGGAGTTGCCTGGGCCTTTCTTCAGGATATTCGAGCATGATTGCTTCGACACTGAACATATGCCCATAGCGAGTATGATGTCCCGGTAGAATGGCATGCGGAAGTTGCTCGCAAGCGTGAGCAGGTGGGGCACGATGCCCGGGAACGCCTTAGAGAACCCAGTGCCTTGATAAAAGACGGCGCAGGTCCATGAGTGGCTTCCGGAGGGATACGCACTAGAATGACTTACTCTCTGTAGCAAATGTGCATATTGCACCCCTATGATGGAGGATCAAGATGGGCATTTCCCCGGGCGAATGCACGAACCAGAAGCTTACATGCCAATAATTCCTACATGCAGCACGAGCAGCTTCAGCAAGTCTAGCCTTCCATCGCGCACAGGCTGTACGTGTTGTGCTCACCATGTGGGTGGTAGCCGAAGACGTACGGGCGGTCTGGGGGCAATTCACATGTCTGCGCCCGGGCGGCGTTCAGATGGGCATCCCGCTGCAGCCAGAGGGCGGGTTCAACGCACCTTCAGGAATCTGGCCGCAGTTCACGTCAATGGACGGCGGTAGATGCATAACGACTTGCTACTCACGATGCGGGGTAGTAGTCAGCGAAATAGCGCCAGAACGCCATCGAGCGGAACCAGGGGCTCAGCCGGCCGCCGTGCTCCGGGCTCTTGTCGATGTAGACGGCCCATATCATGTATGCGGCGAGTATAGGCCATAATGGAGGGAAGGAGCTGCATTGGCGGTGCTTGCGTGGGTGTCCAGTGTGTGCAGAACGCGAACAGGATGGCTCACCAGAGTAAGAGGAAGATAGTGATGCTCCACACGATCGTCGTCGACCATACCGCGACCGCGAGAGTCTGCAGCCGCCTCTTCCGTGGGATCTTCGCAGGGACAAACCTGCGGTACAGCTACGCGTCAGCGACCGACGCGGAGCAGCGCAAACAAAATGCCGCACTCGATGTGGGCGTGGAGGTTCGTGACGGGTTTGAGGGGTGTGGTCGTGATACTACTGAGACTGCTGAGGCGTTCGCGGAGAGAGGTGGAGGAGACGCTGCGCGTCGCAGACGTGAACACCTTCCGGACCTCCATTGCAGCAGTGGCCTGTGTGTTCCCGAGGGCGTGTACGCGTGTTGCCGGAACCGGGACCGGAGCTCAACGGTGGACGTCAGTGGCACTGTGCGGTTCTCGAAGCGCGGGGTGAGGAGCAGCAGCGGAGAGACGAAAGGATCCGAGGGGGGTGAGATGCGGGGAAGGAATGTTGCAGTACGTCCGAACCGGCAGAACGAGAGCAAAGTGAGTGAGCGAGCGAGGACAAGTGAGACGGCCAAGCCAGTCCAGTGCCTGGCTCGTCTGTCGGCCGCGTGCCACCGCAGGTCTCTCCATGGCGTCACTCAGCGCCTCTCATCCTCATCGAAACTTCAAAGCTTCATCCTCATATGACGATGCAGGCAACCTCAAAGACAAGTACTCTTCATATGCGTACATTACAAGATACATCTACACTGCTTGCTTATAAGTAGTACAGCGTGGCCACCGGGCCTCACTTCAGGCTAGACCTTTGACTTGCGCTTCTTGAACATCAACGTCGCGTTCACAGGGGGGGCGGAATACCGCCCATGGTAGACTGGAGCTCCCATCGGACCGTCGCTGCTCCGCTTGAAGTCGTAGTTGACTATGATGTACGCGAGCAGCGCCTTGAGCTCGTTCTCTGCGAAGAATCGTCCGGGACTGCGTTCACGCATCCCGGACGGCAATCCATTCATGCTATGTTCTATCGCTCAAACCTCATGACCACACCAAGACTCACCACGCGTGTCTCCCGTAGCCGAAGGAGAGATAGTCGGGAGAAGGGTGAACGAACTGGGCATTAGCGCGCTCCGTCTTTGAGCCCTCTCGCATGCGCGAGAAGCGGAACGGGTCGAAGACGTGTGGATCCTCGTACGTCGCGTCGTCATGGTGTATACTATACGCCGCCGCAAGCAGTTCCGTGCCGCGTGGGAGAAAAGTGCCGTCGAGCAATGTCACGTCCCCCACGACCTTGCGTGCGAGGGTGCCTGGGACAGCGTGCATGTCAGTAATACCACAGCCGTTGGGGGAAGACGATGCGCCTACCCAAGCCTGTTCCCTGGCAACGCAGAGACTCCTTGAGCAGGCTGTCGAGCTTCCAACACTTGGCCATTGCGGCCTTCGAGTAGCCTTCTTCAGCGATGACTGTCTCGATTTCCTCGCGTATGGGCGCGATACATTCAGGACGCTCTGCAAGGCACAACATTGCGATGCTGCCTGTCTATATCATATTCAGAGCCTAGGGCTGATAGAACTATTCGGATCACATACCAGCGAAGTAGAATGGATCGCGGCGAAGTTGGTGAGCATGATCCTGTCTGCAATCGCCTTGTACCGCGTGCTCGGCTGCTCGGCTTCCACAAACCATTGCAGCAAGTCATTCTGCGTGCTAGAGATCAGTGGAAACCAGTGCAAAGTGGTTCTTGAAAGCGAACAGGTTTGTCAGTCCAATCGTCTCCACACTCACTCGCCATATCCAAGCGCTCGTCAATGACCGGCCGGAGAAGTTCGCAGTTCCTGCGCAACGAGCGGCTGGCCATGCTGCAGCCCATGCTAATGTATCTGGAGCCATTCTCAGATCAGCCAATCTCTGCAAGGAGCTGCCGAGCCAGCCACATCAAACCTCTGCTTACGGTTTCAAGAATGACGGCCACCAACTAAGCATATCTCTATCTTTCAGGAGATCGCTGGTGAACTGCAGGGCAAGGTCCAGATATTCCCTGTTGCGGCCTGATGCAGTAAACACCGTCAGCTGTGCCCCATAGGCGACGCTCGAGGAACGTACACAGTGGATAGCCGACGAAGACCCGCCCGCTCGTGCGCACTACGATTTGTCGCAGAGCGTCCAGGACATTCACGTCAACCCATTCTGTGTTCATGCATAGGTTGAATCACGGATCGCTTGGATCGGTCTACGGAGAATATACCTTCAGAGTCGGCCGGTATGTACTCTGGAACTGCTTGGCGCAGCTCATCGACGGCATGCGGCATGAGCACTGGCAGCGCTCGTGTCAACTGGTTCTTGATCATGGCGACGTGATTCCGGTCGCTGACGACACTGGGATCGACCATTCGGTGGAGCTGTGTGGACTGACCTTCGTGTGTAAGGCGGCAATCTTTGATAGGCTCAAAATTTGAACACACTCACGTCCGCGAAGCTCTTGGACAAAGACAGCTGGTTGTCCGGCTTCTGTTTGATGTCATCCAGCATGGCGGGACCCGAGACGAACACCATCCATCGGTCCATCGTGGGGACCCTGAACGCCTTGCCGTAATGCTGGGCGAAGATGGAAATGTTCAGCTTGGTTCGCACGAGGAAGAGATACCTCATACCTTCCTATAACCTTCCTGAATCATCTCTTTACCGTTGCTCGCAAACCTGCGTGCCCCGATGTACGACAGGAGGGGCAGAGAGGAACCTCCCACCGTCGGAATATGGTACAGCTAGAACCCACGCCTGCGTCAGCCCCGTCCGTGTGTACGTCGCATTGCGAGTGCTCACCGGGTGTAGACGCCATTTGAGGAGGTATAGACAGATCACGATCGCGGCGCCGCCCCAGAGATCGAGGGCAAGACTGCGCTCAAACATCATGGCCATGAATGGGGAGCGGTCTGGAAGGGAGCAAGGGCCAGCCGTCCATATATACGACGCAGCTGCTCTGGCCGCAAATAGACGGGAGATGGGCGCATCGGATGCTTCAGTGCTCGGCCGCAAGGCCCGGCGACGGTGGCGCGAGCACACAGAATCTCCTCTTCCCGCTCGAGCCAACAATCTAGCAGAGTATTGACATTGACGGCGAGAACACTTCAAGACCCGGACCGGATACAACGTGTTTCCCTATATGCGGATCGTCCTGCGTACCTTGGGTTGGTTCTGCTTCTCTCGGATACGTCGGGTAGCCCGATTGGGCACTCGTATTTAGGTTCCTGGTGCTGCCGGGAACTCGTAGTTAGGTTCTGGCGGTCTTGGAAGTTTGGCATGACATGTCCAGTCGTCGAGAACGGCAACAACGCACAATAGTTTGGCGGCATTCCGGAGTGGGCCTGAAGGCTTGAGGGCAGCTGACACAGGCTTCGCACGCGCATATGTACCCACATGCTACGACGCAGCCGTGCAAGTTTGGAAATCGCAGAGGCGACCGGGCGCACCTGGCGATATGGCCTATCCTTGCCTTCGGCGGCAACGCAGGGAAGCTGTACCAGGATGCGTCTCCAAGTTGGAGTCTTTGCCAGTCACTGTCGTTTGGAGGCTCGGGGTTGTAGCGTTCCTCACTTGGATGTGTTGGTGCTGGAAGGAACTTCAAGGAACTTGAGGACCGCCTCGCGATCATGGACGCCCCGTTCTGCAGTGCATCACCCTGAGCCGTGAGATACAGAAACTGGGGATGTGTCCGACGTTGACTGGTATGACTTTGTCGACGATTACGGATTTTGCCAACTATGAAGGCGTTCAGGTCACGGAGGACGGGAACGCGTCGAGTATCAGTGTTGTAAGTCCTTCGGATGAATATACTCACTCAATCACTCACTCTCACTCGAGACAGAATGAATGAAATTCGATATACTACAGAGCGGCCAAACGATCTAGTCATCTTGCACCAAAACTACAAAGCGCGAACTCAAGACCATGCCATCCACGTCCGTCAAGTCGCTCCAAAGCCGTTTATGCGTACAAATCGTCGTCCTGCGTGTCCTCGCCGAACCCGGCGTTGCTCGCGGCGGGCGCGGCCGTTGGCGCGGCGTCGCCAGACGATTCGGGGAACTTGAAGCTCGACCCGAACGAGCGCGACTGCTGCAGGTTCTGCGCGAACATCTCGTATCTCCGGATATCCGCGTCGGACACCGAACGACGCGCGAAGCGCATCGCCTCCTCGAAATGTGCCCTATAAGATCGGGTCAGTACACAGACAATGGTGAAAGCTGGGACCTATAACGTACCGTGTGATGACCGGGACGGGGTCCTCTTCCTCCTCCTCGTCTTCGTCCATCTTCACGTCGCCCGCATCCTCCTTCTCCTTCTTCTCGCGGGCGCGCCGAATATCCGCCTCGATACTCTCGCGGATCGCAAGCTTCGCCGCGCGTTGGCAGATCTCCGTCAGATCAGCACCGGAGAAGCCATGCGTGTGCTTCGCGAGGAAGTTGAGATCAACGTCCGGAGCAACCGGACTCTTCCGGAGCGCGGCCTTGAGGATGGAGAGACGCGACGGCTCGTCGGGGAGGGGGATGTAGATGAGCTGGTCGAGACGGCCAGGACGGAGGAGGGCAGGGTCAATCTGGTCGGGCCTGTTCGTCGCGCCGATGATGAAGACGTTCTTCTTGACGTTCATACCGTCCATCTCCGTCAGGATCTGGTTCAGCACTCGGTCCCCCGCGCCACCGGCGTCTCCTGACGAGCCACCACGCGCCTTCGCGATGGAGTCTAGCTCATCGAAGAACATGACGCAAGGTGCCGCTGCGCGCGCCTTGTCGAAGACGTCGCGGACGTTGGCTTCGGACTCACCGAACCACATCGTGAGCAGTTCGGGGCCCTTGATGGAGATGAAGTTCGCCTGCGTCTCGTTCGCGATCGCCTTGGCAAGCAGCGTCTTACCAGTACCAGGAGGACCGTAGAACAGTACACCCTTGGACGGTGACATGCCGTACTTGATGAACTTGTCGGGGTGCTCGACGGGGTACTGCACAGTCTCCTGGAGCTCCTGCTTGACCTTGTCGAGACCACCAATGTCCTCCCACTTGACGGTGGGAACCTCCACGACAGTCTCGCGCAGGGCGGATGGGTTGGAGGTACCGAGGGCAAACCGGAAGTTGTCCATAGTAACACCGAGCGAGTCAAGCACCTCCGCGTCAATGGTGTCCTCGTCGAGGTCAATGAGGTCCATCTTCTCACGGATCTGCTGCATAGCGGCTTCTGAGCAGAGGGCAGCAAGATCGGAGCCGACGTAACCGTGGGTGTCCGCGGCAATCTGTAACGCATACAGTTAGCATACGGTCGAAAGAACTTAGTGAGCGACACATACCTGCTCAAGGTCGACGTCGTCCGCGAGCTTCATGTTCTTCGTGTGGATGCGGAGAATCTCCAGACGGCCGGTGGGGTCAGGAATGCCGATGTCGACCTCACGATCGAACCGACCGAACCGACGCAGGGCAGGGTCGATGGAGTTGGGACGGTTAGTCGCAGCCATCACGACGACATTCGAGCGCGCCTTCAAGCCATCCATGAGAGTGAGCAGTTGCGAAACGACGCGACGCTCGACCTCGCCGTTCGTCTTCTCACGCTTCGGCGCAATGGAGTCAATTTCGTCGATGAAGATGATAGATGGTGAGTTCTTCTCCGCCTCCTCGAACGCCTTCCGCAGGTTGCTCTCCGACTCTCCAGCCATCTTGCTCATGATCTCCGGGCCGTTGATGAGGAAGAAGAACGCGCCGGTCTCGTTTGCGACCGCACGTGCCATGAGCGTCTTACCGGTACCAGGTGGGCCGTACATGAGGATACCACGCGGGGGCTTGATACCGATGGCCTTGAAGAGCTGAGGATGACGGAGAGGGAGCTCGACGAGTTCACGGATCTGTGCCATCTGCTTCCGGCAACCGCCAATGTCGTCGTAACCGACCTCGTTGAGATTCGCCTCCTCGTCCTCGCGCTTCACGGGGTCACCCTCTATCGTGGATATTCAGCAACAGCACAGAGATACAGGCAAGCCATACTAACCTGTGTGAATCACAGTGTCTTGTGCGACGATACAGTATTCTGCAGGGTCCGTCTCGATGACCTTAAACTCCACTGTTCGCATACCACCGCGAACGAGGAAGGTATCACCCTTGCGCACGGGACGGTAGGCTAGCAACTTCTAGGTTAGGGCCCGTTGGAGGAGCAAGCACCGACAAACATACCTTCGAGGAAGTAGGGCTTAAGGTACACATCGAAGATGTTGCCACTGAGGCCTTCGACGGAGTCATCGAACGGCAGGATGTGTACACGCTTGCCGTACTTGATGTCCAAGCAGGGGTGCACGTTCACCATATCGCCGAGCTTGACACGGAGGTTGTTGCGGGCGACCTTGTTCATCTGGATTTTGCCCTCTTCGACATCGTCGGAGCTCAAGCAGATGAGCACCGTATCGTGCCGCTTCTTCCCCCTGCACACAGCACTATCAGCTAGTGTTAGAAGGGAACGCAGTGGGATAGCACGTACCGAACAATGATGGTGTCTCCGCGGAAGAGCTGGAGAGTCTCCATCGTTGCGGGGTTAAGAGTGGCGACTGTGTACCCCGTCAGCTTTTCACTTTCCGCTTCGAGAGAAAGCTAGGGGTTACTCACCGGAGTTGTCATCGGAGGTCGCCTCATCGACGATTAGGCGGTTAGGCCTATACAGAACGGTCAGCTACCGACACCAATCAGTGAGACCGAGATACGTACGATTTCTTGGTGCGGAGGATCGCAGTGCTAGTGTCGTTCTCGCCGGGGGCGGAGGGTGCGCCGCTGGGGTCCATGTCGTGCAGAGTCGTGAGGGTAGTGGTAGAAGGAGTGAGTGTACAGAACCGAGGACAAGAGCTTATGAGGTCTTGGGACAAGGACGACGCGCGTCCCCTCACCATTACTCGACGCGTCACTCTCCGGTTCGTGGGAATATTCCCGGCGTTCCGGATGTTTCGAGTGCTATCTCCCGGCCCCAATGGAGTAACTCTTGCCTTTTGTGGCGGATACCGCCGGCGCAAAGTAGTTCTCTCCGGGCTCTCGCTGACTGAGAAGCTCAAACGTTCGACCACGACATCGATACGCTGCGGTAGCAGAGCTGTTGGGCAGTATATGCAATCATACAGGCTATCTTACAAACTACACCATCGGCATCCGACGTGCACCGACGCCATCATTCAGTATGTTAACCGCCGTTCCTCACAAGCGATGAGGGAAGACACCGAGGTTCGTCCTCAGGAGAAACTTGATTTCTAGACTGATCGATCCAAGTCATACTTACACCCATTATTATAGCCTCATGATTGGTATCCCACTCTCATGGCAGCTCTGCAAAATATCGATGCGCGATTGCATTCCATCCGACGCGCATCAAGGCGCTGCATGGGCTCAGTACATAAGTACGGCCCGGGGCCGCATGTTCGCGGAATAAGGGAAATAACCTCGGTGCCTTGGCTGCATCTAGGCAGAGTGGCGAGGACAACGAACATCTGCAAGTTTCTGGAAACACGCTCAACGTATCGCAGCTGCCCGAGCTGTGCTGCAGACTGTAATTCCTCCTCTTGACTGCATCGTAAGTACGATGAACAGCTTCAGGTTGTTACGACGCTGACGTCTACCGCAATCAAAGGGTATCATCATCGCCGTGAGACAACTCGACCATGCGTTCAGCATCACGCGGCGCATCGGATTTCGGTCAATCGCAGACAAGCCTCTATGTCAGACTCCATGAACAAAAATCGCACGGCGAGAATGGCTCGAGTGTTAGCGATTCTCCACAGCGGCGGATTCTGCTGACGTTGCTTTTGAAAGTAGGAGGCATCAGACCAGGCTCCGCGCGTCTCGGACGAAGACGTGCTGGCCCGTAAGTCTTACTGGTGACATGATCTGCAACTTCCTCACCGCGGTGGCTAACAGTAAGTCCATGCATCTCGCTGGCTAAGCACGAGTTGGGCCGGGACTGTTGACATGGCTTTGTTTTCCCTGTCTCACAGGGTCAAGGCGCTCATGTGTAACTTCGTGCAGGCATACGAGTTCTTCCTTGCCGTCGATCTCTGCACGGTCACGAAGATGCCGGGAATCTTGCGACGGCCTTCAGTGCCAAGCGATGCAGGTTCGACAAGCCAACTGCCCCCTCTTATCAAACCTAACAGGCAGCGATGAACGTACCTTAACCATGTTCTCCCGATTTAGCCTTTGGAAATGTCGCCGATGCCCGGTAAGTGTCAACATAATCTGGGCCCACTGAACTCCGAGTCCGTGACCGTCGGGATGAGTGGTTACATTGGTATCCCGCATCCCGACTTCTCCGGACTTGACGCGGATGAGTGAGTTAAAAAATCATACTAGGCACATCAGGCCTGCAGGGCTCGGCGGTACGGTATGTGTTAGTTTAAACGAACAGTACATACCCGGTCGTAGCGTGCGACACCCAGCGTTCCGCAGCTTGCCCTCGGTAGTTGCACAGCAGACCGCGTCTGACTCGCCGCAACAGGTTTGCCTGGGCACGCATCTAGCGGTACTCCGGCGCGCGGCCCAGTGCAACGTCGGAGGTTGGTAGTACGTAGCCGGGACGGTTTTGCGACGTGTTTCCCCGCTTCCCATTACCTCGGGTATGTGACCATCCTGTACACGGACTTTGCCGCGCGCTACCTCTCTTCCTCGCCTTCGCTATATAACTCGCAAAGCAAGTGAGTAACATCGTACTCATCCCCACCTTTCAGATCGCTGATAGTACTCAAGAAATAAGAACAAACATGTCCATCTCGGTATCTCAAGCGCTCCTGACGGCTATCTTCGCCATTTTCACCCTCCTCTTCTGGAAAGCGCGCGCGTTGCTCCTAGCCCCGTTCACCTCGCCTCTACTCAACCTTCCTGGGCCGCCGAACTCAAGCTGGTTTCTCGGAAATCTGGGGCAGCTCCGCGGAGGCGGAGAGGACGTCACGCGCGCCCAGTGGACAGCCGAATATGGCCCAGTACTCGCATACAAGGGTTTCTTCAGCGTACGTCTTCCCAATCTCTGTGGTAACACCGAACTGGGATGGCTGACCCGGAGTGGATGGCATTATTGTAGACACCGCGGCTGTTTACCACGGACACGCGGGCGATCAATCATGCATTGACGCATTCTGCGATTTATTACAAGCCTGTGCAAACGCAACGCGGTCTGTCTAGACTCCTCGGGCAGGGTAAGCATCTCGAGACGAAGGATACTCGTTACGCCTCTCATGATGACCATCTACTCCCGGCAGGTGTACTTGTTACGGAAGGTGAGCGACCAAGGAATGGTTGATACCGCATGCTCCTGCTAACTCGCGTTTTCTCCAGGCGACCAACATCGTCAACAGGTATGCAATCATCCGGAAATGTCGACGCAGACTACTGATAGCAGGTACATATGTGAACGTACAGAGGAGAATCATGGTATGAGCGATAACTCGTCGTTTGATTTGCGTGCTGACTATTGCTGCAGAACCCTGCGTTCGGCCCTGCTCAAATTCGCGAGCTTACGGACATCTTCGTAGCGAAAGCGATCGAGTTGCGCGACGTGTGGGCGTCCGAACTCCCGGACGACGACAAACCTGCCCGAATCAACATAGTCAGGGGCTTGAGCAAAATGACGCTCGACGTCATCGGCCTTGCCGGTGAGCATCCTACGATTCTGCTGGATTGCTGTCGCTTACCCAATCCAGGGTTCAACTACGCGTTTAACGCGCTGAGCCCCTCCGGCAAGCCTAACGAGCTCGCTGGGGCGTTCGAGGAGATCTTCAAGGTCCCAGAGGGGTTCCCGGTCATGATGATCCTGCGCAACTTCTTCCCCATACTGGACTTCGTCGTGAGTGATGCACACACAGGCCGCAATCGCGTCAATCCGAGTGCTCACGAGATCGCAGAAAGACGACCGGTCCAGACGTGTTGAGCGGGCTAAGGCAGTTATGAACCGCATTGGCCGGGAGCTCATGGCAGAGAAGAAGGCTGCGATTGCCCGCTCGGGCTCCGAGAAGCCGAGTCATGGTGTTTGCGGACAGAGTCTGCAGGGAAGGGACCTTTTGACTTTGTTGATCAAGGCGAACATGGCCACAGACATCCCTGACAACCAGCGGCTCTCGGACGAGGATGTTCTTTCCCGTGAGTCTCACTTCCTCCTTGTTGCGGAGGGGATCTCCGTACTGATTCACTTGCTTTTCAGAGGTTCCAACGTAAGTTTTTATTCTTTCCTGCAGTGGATTACCGAAGTCTTACATAGTCCCACATCGTCAGGTTCCTAGTTGCTGGCCACGAGACTACGAGCACGGCCACAACGTGGTGCCTGTACGCTCTCACCCAAGCCCCCGACGTTCAGAAGAAACTCCGCGAAGAGCTGCTCGCCGTCGAAACCGACACACCGACAATGGACGAACTCATGGCGCTCCCGTATCTCGACATGGTCATCCGCGAGAGCTTGCGCGTGCACGCGCCGGTCCCCAGTTCGATACGCGAAGCGACGCAAGACGACGTTATCCCACTTGGCACGCCATTTACCGACCGAAACGGGAACGTGCAGGATCATGTCAAGTGCGCGCCTCTTGCTTTCTCAAACGATAGGATTTGCTGACGACGCTGTGCAGGCTCCCGGCGGGCAGTCAGGTGGTCATCCCCATCATCGCGCTGAACCTGTCGACAGAGCTTTGGGGTGAGGACGCGCATGAGTTCCGGTATGTTCTCTAACGGTCGCATACCCTCAGCGAGTTGCTGATGAATGTCGTCGTCACAGGCCTGAGAGGTGGGAGGATCCGCCCGCAGCGGCATCGAGCATCCCGGGAGTATGGGGCCACATGCTCACCTTCCTCGGCGGGCCGCGCGCGTGCATCGGCTACCGCTTCACCCTTACTGAGTGCGTTCTCCCGCCCACTATCCTTCCCCCCTAGTTGTTCGGTTGTACTCACGTCAGTTGGCGTGGCACAGGATGAAGGCGTTGATCTTCACGCTGGTGCGCGCGTATGACTTCGAGCTCGCTGTCGCGCCGAGTGAGATCAAGAAGAGCAGTGGGATCGTGCAGCGTCCGATACTCCGAAGCGAGCCGGAGAAGGGGAATCAGATGCCGCTGCTCCTGAAGAGGGTCAATCGAGCGTAAGCGCCATAGAGCCTCGGGTGAGTGTTGGATGGCAGAGAGGGGCTTAGAGACTTACAGGAAGTCTCGCAGAGTTATCTGCTATGGTGATTAACCGGGAGCCTGAGGCGTGGACGTATTTGATGAAAGGCTACTTAGAAAGCATCAAAGCCCCGTAACCGCCCTCGGTATATGAATAACCCCCTTGCGCGGCGACTGAGCTCACGAGCCTGAATCACCATGTAAGTTTCATGTATTGTCTGCAACGGCTCAGTGACCAAGGACATCCGGTATCAGAGCTGTACATCCAACCGCAACGTGTTTGCCCTTGGGTGGGGCTCATTTGTCCTCACCCTACGGCGTCTCTTTGGTAAATGTCGGTCCTACTCCACTCCTGATGGGTCCTACTCCACGAAGAATACGCCTTGCGAAACATCCCTTAGGCTGTCGAATTGCTCGCAGCCTTCAGCTGGTACTGCCTCTGCGCCGCTCATCAGCGCCCGACGAGTGAAGGAATCCTGGAGCAGCGAGCGGTTGGTGTTGGTTGTCTTCCGCCTCTTCCTCGCCCTCGTCCCGATGGAGCGCGCGGCACCTGCCATTGGCCTCCGCCGCCAACTTCTTCTCGGGCTCGTGGTCCAGCCGGGTCCTGCCCATCGACGCGCGCAATCCCCTCGGGCATGAGCGTCCACTGGCCCCTCCGCGCGCGCTCCATGACCATGACCCAATCGGCCGAGCGCCCAGCGGGTGTCCAGGCTGCCGGGTATCGGCTGGCAGACGCGCGAGGAAGTCCGGGGCAGTCCATTCGACGGTAGAGGTATCCGAGCTGGACGTTCAACGTTTTACTTCAACGTTCAGTACTTGTGTACAACCAGCCGGTACTACTGCCTCAATCAAGAACGGGGTTCCAGCCTTTGGGGGATGACAGTCCGTGGGTACTACCATTTGGTACCAACGCTGCTAGTCGCTGACAGAACTCTATAGTTGCTCCTTACATGTGCCCCATCCTGCAAGTCTATATCCGTCTCCGATCTTACTTGCTCTACCCGATACCCGACACTACTGCAGACGCTCAGCGCTCAGCGCCCAGGCTCTACAAACCCGGCCACAGACATGGCACCAGTATTCGCCTAAATTCCAGCGCGATGTCATCCGACGTGCGGCAGACGAAGAATCATCGGCCTGCCTCCACCTCCGACCGGGCTTCTCGTGCGACAGAGCCGCCCAACTGGAGGCGCCGCAAGGGGTTGAAACGTCGATGGCACGCCCGAGAAGCGGTTCGAAAACCAGAGATTCTGGGGCAAGCCCCTATGCAGCAGTAGTACCGGGTATGTGGTGAGAATCTAGCGATCCGCGTCGGTCATGGGTGGATCATAGCAGACTCAGCCCTCAGCCCTCAGACGATTTGCATGCTGGTGCCGGCTGGCGAAGCCGTTGCGCTCCTCCGCTCCTCGAGTCCGGGTGAGTGCCCAGAATGTATATAAGATGTGTGGATCCAATCAACATATTTCTCACTGCACACAGAGTCTCCCATTTGAATCCGCCAAAGCTTAGCTTTCATCTACGAACACCAGTCGTTCTACATCCATCTTCACGCCTATCAACAAGTCTTCGGGACCATGAAATCCGCGTCCATCGTCCTCTCGTTCGTTGGTGTGGCCATTGCCCAGAGTATCACCATACTTTCCCCTCCGGCGGGTGCCATACTCGTGCCCGGAAGCACGGTCATCGTCGACATTGACAGTGCGGTGAGTGTTGCTGATCTACTCGTTCGTTCAACTCTCTGACCTGCGTGTGGTACAGGGCTCGTCGCCGTCTTCCAGAGACGTAGCCGTCGCCATCGGCCTCCTGATCTGTGGCAAGGCCTGTCCTGTAGCCTCCTCAGGCGGAATCCTCGGCGACGTCCTCCTTACGGACACATACTCTCCCCAGCCGCGGCCCGCCACCACGCAACTCTTCCAGAACTACACCGTGCAGGTCCCATCGGCCATGCAGAGCGGACAAGCCGTGCTTACGGTCGCGCATTTCTACCTCCTGGGGGTGAGTGACTCGTCTCCGTCATGTACCCGATGCTCCATGCTCATGAATTCCGGTTCATTTCTCCAAGGCTGGTGCAATCCCCACTGTCGAGACCGTTGACACTATTGTCACGATTGAATGAGCTACTCACTGCGGCATCGATTCGTTACCCCACATCTTGATTCTCGCTCCTTCGGTCGACTCAATTTTGGGGGGATATACAGCGAATTTCTCGTATCCTTGTACTACCGCCTCCGTTGTAAAATAAGCCCTACTTGATATACTCCCTGCCAGATTATCCCCGTGCCTTCAGCATGACGGAGTATCGCAGGTTATTGAAGTCATGATTTCAGCGGTGAGTCCGTGGCTTAGGGCTCCTTCCATTCCTTTTGGATATACCGGAGAGAGCCCAAGAGGCCTGTTCGAAGTGAGGATGGTACTACTCTGGCTTGTTTCACCCCTACTCCGTCGATCCGACGCGCCTGACCGTCATTGCAGATCAACGTAATATCGATCGTCTCGTACTGTGCGTGTTAGTTGTACATTGTAGCTTCGGGCTGCGGATAATAGACTGGTCAAGTAGAAGATTCGACTCAGCAATGAAAATGACAAAGGATGACGTCCGGGCTTACATCACATCTCTTCATCGTCAAAGTTGATCTCTTCCACAGGGAAGTCGCCAACCCTGACCCTCTCGGGCTTCACGAATACACCGTGATTCGGCGGACAGTCGAAGTACTTCTTCCCCTTCACACTGGAAACATGCATCAGCTCTTGCAGTCCATGATAGTCGACTTCGGGAGACCTACGATCCGTCATTCTTGCCTATAGGTTCATCGTACTCGACGCCGACCCATATCCCCTTGGCGAACTCTGTAGGGCCGACGAACCTGACCGTGCCACGCTTGCGGAAGTCCTCCTCGGTTGACTCTACCTCGCATCGCGCGCCGACCGGAATGGCCACATTTTCGGGCTCTGGTGACTTTTCCGCAGGTTTGTCCGCGAAACGTCCGATCTTGTTGCGTTGCTTATATGCGAGCACAGTATCTGTGGCTCACTCAGAAAGCGGCATCGTGGCCCGGACAAGGGAGATCCTACCCTGTCTCTGAGCGTACTCCGTCGCGCTCAACTCGAATTTGTCCACTTGAGACGTATCCGACAGCTGCCCGGTGAAGGAGGTGGCCGGGTTCAGATCGTCCACCTGCGTTGATCCCGCAAAAGCATTGAGTGTATGCTTCCTGGGTGAAAGGAGTGTCCTGTCTGACCTTTAGCACTTGCCAATCGTGGATTCCGTAGAAGCCCAGAGGCTTGCTATCGTCCGAGAGAACGCCCAATGATTCGGGTGCATCTTCAGACGCGAGCACAGAGATTTGCTGGTTCTGGACAGGTATGCCTGTGATGAGCTCGAGCTTGGTCTGCACGCATTCGGTCGAAAGGTCACTATCACGTCAAGCTCAGAGGTAGCCACGGACTTACCTTGAGCTGCCCCACTGTCAGTGAGAGGTCAAACCTTCTCTCCGACCTCGTGTCAGGAGAGCGGACGAAGACGTTGACTGTACTATGCATGAGGATGTCAGGGATCGGTTCGCAGCAAGACAAGACACTTGACGAAATGAACTTGCATTGGTTGAGACGGCCTCATGGCTGCGTGTCCTCGGTCCTTCGCGTGGTTTCGAGAGTACGATAGTTGAGTGTGAGCGTGCAGGAGGAGGCTGAGATGAAAGAGAACTACGCGCGGACGGTGCGCGACCGCGTCGCGTCCGCGATTTGCCGCCACCAACGTCGCACGCACGTCGCGCCGGCCTTTCTCCGCGACCCTCAGCCACAGGTCCGGTCACCATGACCCGAAACCCGAGCACGATGACCGCCAGCTGCAGCGCGACTCCTTCCCCTCCGTCTATCTTCGCATTACTATCTGGGACCTGAAGGCCTGAAGTTTGGAGAGACATGAACACGGTACTTAGTGCGAGTCGTTGTCGACTACGTGCAGTTCCGTTTCGCGCGCCGTTGCACGTCCGGCATTCATCCATCCGCGTAAGCATCCTCCAGCTTACATACACTCCCTTCACGACTACAAGACACTCAACGCTCGGCGGGTATATGTTTTGTGGGTGCGCAGGCTCTCCAGGAGAGGTTCAAGGACCCGACGTCGCCCTTCCACCTTCCTCCTGGCACCCAAGGCCCCGAGTCCCCCGATCCGCTGCCAGATGAGCTCTCTCCAGCGGACGAGGGGCGCGCGAAGCTGATCGAGCTTGGCTTTGATCCCGATAGCTTCTGGGAGCAGCCTGTGGTATGGGGAGACCATGATTCCTTCCAGTAAGTTGTCCTGCCATGCCCCCTTTCCCCAGCTCACCGACTGCACTCCAGGCATGTCAATAACGTGCGGTATTGTGCGTTTCCCTTCGCTCGTCCTCAAAGCCAGCTGCGTTCATGTTCTGACGCAACGCGCGGTTACAGTGCGCTTCTTCGAGTCCGGCCGCATCCACTGGATGCGCGCCCTCGGCAACGAGCTCGGCGGACCCGCCAGAGCCGACGCCATGATCAAGGGCAAAGGGGTCTCCCTCATCCTCAAGTCCGTCTCGCTCGAGTACAAGCGCCCCGTGGTCTTCCCCGACACCCTCCTCGTCGCGCACAAGCCTCACCCCGGCCCGCTCCACTCGTCTTCGAACGTTGACAGCCCGGACGTCAAGTCCCGGCGGCAGGCGAGGACACACTTCCACGTGATGGGCGCAATCTGGTCGTATGCGCAGCGGCGGATCGTCACCGAGTCGGACTCGGTGCTCGTCTGGTACGACTACGACAAGCTGGCGAAGTGTGACCCTGGAGATGCCGCGCGGGCGGTCATCCAGAGGAGGATGAACCTCCGGACGGCCGGTAACTCCTCGTAACGGGCGAGTCTCGCTTGTCTCTGCCGTCGAACGACACAACATAATGCGGAGCATTCGGCTTCAGTCCTACAGAAGACACAGTGAATCACTTCGAGTTCCGCTGAGTCCTTCTACTACTCGCACATACCGCTTGTACGTGTCTCTACATAACATCCGTCAGTCGCAACGGGGTATATCGCCACGGATGCAGGCAGCATGCCATCGGCATCTTCATCGCGGATCCCACCCCACGCCTCAGTGCCTTCCATCGCCGGCGGAAGCAGAGTTGGGAGCATCGGCCTCCGTAGCAGTGGTTACGCTGCTTTGAGTGATGCGCTGCGCATCATCGTCGAGATACGTAGCGGCAGAGGCCGCGGCTTGCGCGTGGATCTGCGACAGCCTCGACTCGCGCGCTTGCTACAGGATTGTTAGGTCCCTCAATGTGCACGCCTGGCGGCACGAAACAGCGATCCGATTCGAGCAAAGCACGCACGTCGTTCTCCGCCTTGCGCTGCATTTGCTCATCCAGGTGTGTGCGCTTCTGCTGGAGGTCCTGCCCCAGGCGGGCTTCGTGCATCTGGTGGATCTGCCAACGGGAGAAGGCAAGTCGTCAGTGACGAGGGCGTGAGGGGTAGAGGGGCGGATCACCTTGGCGGTCTTCTGTGCGTCCTGCTCGTCAGAGATTGCCGTGTTGTGGTCGTGGTTGGCGCGGTTCAGTGCCCGAGCAGACTGGTATTCGTTCTCGGAAGCTTTGTCCACCGCGCTCTGAGAATCGAGTGCGGCCTGTAACAAACGTGCGGTCTACAATTAGCGTGTATGCGCGCGACTATGCGTAGGGGATGCACGCACATTGACACTCTTATCATGTGTCTCTTCAGCGCCGGAGAGCGTCTTGATGGTGTTGTCGAGGTGCCTCTGGTCCTCACGCGCCTCCCTTGCGATCGATCGCTCCATCTGGTGGATGTGTGAGTTCTCTGAGCTGGGAGTGGCGTCAGAATTTCCCGAGAGTGGCATGGTATGGGAGGACAGAGCAGCAAGGCCTGGTTCCGATATTAGTGGCGGGGACGTTGTGCGGATTGAGCCCAGCAAGCACATGCTACTTGACTTTATAGATAGCGATTCACTGCGAACCCATGATGGGCATGACGATGAGCCTATAGTACTGTGGCCGCGCGAGGCACAGATACGTCATTTTCTTGCCGAGCGCGCAGGCGTGTGTTCGTCTTATATACATGTCGTTTTCTGCACAAATATCTGCAAGTTCTCCTTCGTCGCAATCCCGTACGCCTCCATGACAGGACAGCTGACAGGACGCGGGCGTGCGGAGGCGTTTACGCAAACACTTTGCCCGGGGCCGGGCACTGGAGGCGGTGGGCGCCTGTTGGAACTTTTGCACCCGGCGCACCCGGGGTGTAATCAGCTTCGCCCTCGTCTCATATGCGCAAACTACGCTGTACTTGATCTGCTCCTGGTACGCACGGTGTCTATCCACATACTTCCTGGCCCGCTTGATTTCACTCAGGATCCACAAGAAAAATACATGGGAGATCTCAAGTTTTATCGACATCCGGCGAGTCAATAGCGGACGTACTAGCGGACTCGAAGTTCACCTGGCGCGCACCGCGTCTCCGAGAGTCGCCGCCAAACCCAGAGTGCTCATGCAAGCCGAAGGGCGGCTTGGACTTCCGGACCCGACAACTATCGGAGTACGACAGTCGTCTATACAGCCGCAAGAAGACTCTCCCCGGGCGGTTCAAGTGGGCATACCCGCCTCCCTCGGCCACCACCGTCACTATACGCGTCTGCATCATTCTCACTGCGCAAAGAAGGCGTATCCGAGTCGGGCCCTCGCCTATGGATGTGACACACCCGGACGGTTGCATGGCGTCTATGCTAGCACATGAAGGGCCCGACCCCTTCGGCGATTCCAACTCCACGCTGCCGTGCGTTATTCGCGGCGATGTGCAGTGCGAGTCTTTGTTAGCGCGGCACGCTGAGAGCTCTGTATAAAGTCTCGAACGTCAATCCAGAGGCAAGTCTCAGCGTCGTTCACCCTGTCTCTCACCAGCCGTGTCCCTGATCGTAGAGAACTCGCGAAGTCGTGACATGAACGTCTCTTCTACCCCTTCCTTCATTCGTGAGGCTAGTGCCCATGTTGTCGCGACTTGCGATAACAATGGTGAACATCACCAGTCTGCAGTGAGCCAAACGTCTCTCTGTATCTTCTTCACTGTCGATTGACGTTCCGTTAGCTCATAACCGCAGATGCTGATCTTCCCCCATTTGTCGAAAACTCCCTCCTCGCGAGTCGCCTTCGAGGGACGGGTCCACACATCCAGACTAGCGCGGGAGATTCTGATGCTGTCATCCTCGTAGCCGAAGCTACCCTGCCAAAGCCACGCTTGGACACATACCTCTGGGACGCTGCCTTCGGTAGTGCAGGCAAACCGCCACCACGACGAGTTCAAGGGGTCAACGGCATCATCTATTTCTCGAAGAAAGGCCCTCTCACCGGTAAGGCTTGAAGCCTCCGTCGAACAGAACACCAATATCTGACTTGAAATGTATTGCCTAGGTGCATACGCTGTCGACCCCGCGTTGCCGAGGGCGCACGATCCGAACGGCCGTGAAGCGATCTATGCCGAGCGCGAGCATGCGCGCGAAGCGGAGCGCGCGGAGAACGGCTGGAGCTGGAACTGGCGCCTGAAGCAGACCGTCCGCAAGAGACACGACGCCGCCTTCACGACACGTCAAGGGAACATCTCCATTGACCTCTCCATCGTGACTACAGTGGACACAGCCTCCCTCGAGACGCCGGGTACGACGATCCCAGCGTTCGTCTCCGCGTCGAGCCGGCATGCAGACATCGTGCTGAACGTGGTATGTTCGTCTCATGCGCTGCCTTGGCTGTGTCTCACGACTGTATAGACGGAGGTCCAACGCGACAGGAGCCTAAAACTCGATGTGAGCACCCGAACCGGTACGTCTTCCGCCGCTCAACGGACCCGGGCACATTCTGAGGCAGCCCATCATTGTCAGGCAACATCCTGCTCCTCCTCCCTGCATCGTTCTCCGGACGCATCACATGCCACAGCGGCGACGTCGACGAGGACCACACCACACTCCTGCCTGGCATTGCCCCGCACTGCAGCAGTGTGCGAAGGACCAGGCACAAAACCACCGTGGCCGTGAATGGGGCATCCCCGAATCTAAACCGCAGCATCGCGCAACTTACGGGGCAAGGCCGCTGCGTTATCAGCACCCGCACGGGGCGCGTTGCGGTAGGGCTCAGTGGTGTAGATGAAGCAGATCCCCATATTCTCTGGCCAGAGAGTACACTGCGTCGTCTCGGGAAAGCGGTCGAAGTAGGACATCTGGAAGGGGTGTAAATGTCTTCCTGATGACGAAGGCGATTCCGGTCGCGGTCGATCAGTGTCCACGATATGTATCAACCCGTCCCTCGACACAGGGCAAGTATACGGTGATCGCCTGTCCTGTGTAACGTATGGCACAAGCATGTGTAGCTTTACATTATGCGCTCAGCCGATGCCAGTATGAGACAACGAAATTCGCGCCAGGTACATGACACTGATAGGCCCGATGCAACATACCCGAGTCGAAAGAAGGCGTGAAAGTCTTGAAACTTCAGATGCGCGGCGCGCCCTTCTGTGTCTCATAACCAAGAATAGCTTATTATCAATCACAGTACTGTCAGCGAGGATACTACTCGGTCGGACGCTTCACGTCTACCTTCCATGCCCGGAATATCTTGTAGTATATGGCAATGTGGCTTTAGGAGGCCGGGAAACACACCCGATCCGTACCAACCAAAGCACCGCCCAGATGAACACTTCATGGCAATGAATAGTTCCAGATAGCCAATGGTACCGTTGTTCCACTACGCGGAGGACGTTCGTGGTGTATTCTGCCAGCGGGTATTCTGATAGACAACAGAGAGGGAAATAAGCAGCACCAGAACGATGACCGAGGCGACGTAAAGACAGGGCTATACACCTCGGAAGCAACCGTTCAATTGCAGAGTCGCGCACGAACAGGCTGATGCGCGCAGAGTCTCCAAACTTGTTCAAGGCAGCTCCAGGCACTGGACGCCGGGGCTCGGGCCGGAGATGCCGCTGCGGGGAAGCGCCGAGACGGACGCGGGAACGGCCGCGGTCGGGGTGGCCACGATCCAGACGGGACCAGAGCTGCATGATGCCAGCCGCACTGTTTTTCCTTGTGGGTGTCCGTATGCGCCCCTCCATCTCTACCTGTCCTTCCGAGGTCCGTACACCAGCACTTCGTGATAGTATCGGTATGTGAGCAGACCCCAAGACGACGTCAACAGTCTGAACATCAAGGCCGTCGAGAAAATGAGCCTCGCGGCAGGAGTCATGTACAGCCCAAGCCCGAGGACGCCGTCTAGAACACCGGCACTCGCATGTAACCTTACGGAGTGGGACCATCTCACATAGCCCAGGCCCGATGTAAGCTGTGCGTGGCCGCTGCCCCTTGCCGGGTCTTGCCCATTCCACGGATGCGACATGAGCTGCTTCTGGCAACTCCCTCTTGCATCCTCCTCGTCGGTCAGTCTGGATTGCAGGCATGATACGAGAACCGCCAGGTTACGGATTCCTCCCCATCCTACGCCCGCCGCGTACCCCCCGGTCGTATAAAAGATGTTTCTCTCGGCCTCCGTCCTAGTTCTCCACCCGTGTGCCCACCACATCCACCATTCCAACCTTGCGCCAACAATCTCATCTCTCTGCCTCTGCCTCTCATGCCGACGTGTATCGTCTGCCTCGAGACGCTCAAGAACCCTGCTGCCCTGCCTTGTGGTGAGTCATTCGGCCCGTGTCATCGTCGTAGACCGTGGCTCATTCCACCACCGCCAGGGCATGTTTTCTGCTACGATTGTGTCATCCGCCTAGTCCGCTCCGTCAACCCGTACACCCCCAACCACTTCTGCCCAACCTGCAAGCATCCATATACCATCCGTCAGTGCCCCTCTCTCCCACACCATCCACGCTCTTCTGACCTCGCGCTCCCGCAGTCAACGTCGACCCAAATTTGATTCCCCACCACCTCCGCCACCACGTTACCCCGGCCGTGCGCAAGCTCAACCTCGAGTACACCGTGCCGATCCCGCAGAAGACGTCCGCGAGCAACGCCGAGTGCGCGCGGCTCCTCGCCGAAAACGCCTCCCTGAAGGACTGCTGCGTCGTGTGGCGCAAGCGGGCCGCAGTCCACGCGACCGCGACGATGGCGTTCGTCGGCCTCGCGCGGCTGGCGCGCGACTACGGCATGAAGATGAAGAAAGAGCGCGACGAGCTCGAGGAGAAGTACAACGAACTCAAGCGACTCTACGACAAGATGTAAGCTCCCCTATCCTGCTTACCGTATCTTCGCGACAAAATTCTGACAAAACACACAGGCGCGTCCCCGACAGCCCCCCAGAAACCCCTTCATGCCCTCCCTCTCCCCGCTCGGCCGACCTCCGTGCGGGCACGCCCCCGCTCCCGCCCCTCGAACCCGAGGAGGCATGCCTGCTCCCGAGCATCGCCCGACTCGACAGCGAGAAGCGGCCGTCCTCACCCTCGCGCATGCTCTACCGCCTCCCCTCGCCCGCGCTCAGCGACGAGAGCTTCTGCTCCGAGTGCCCAGACTGTGTCGCGCGCAAGCGCAAATATGCACCCGAGGACGCCGAGGAGGAGAGCCCGGAGCGGCCGATCAAGCGGTCGCATTCGGCGTCGCCGTCCCCAGTACTGTCCGCGCCCATGTCGACGAGCCCAGGCGCGGCCGCGATCGCGTCCTATCTCGAAGATTCTTTGACGCTCTGACTCCGGTCCCGAACATGTGCGCGGGCGCCGCTTGCTGCTGCACCCGGCCGTCCCCCTCCCCGTTTCTTTCTCCTCTCGTGCTTTGCGCAGCATACACGTGCGCTGCGCGCCCTTTAGATACCCCCCTACACGAGTCTATAATGCGCCCTCACCTGCACATAATCCCCGCTCCCCGCCCTGTTGTATATCAGTCCGGCCCACACCCAGCTCAGCGTTTTGCGTGTATACGATGTATCACCACCCTGTATTGCAGCACCCTTGTCCATATCCGCACAATGTGTCACCGAACCTTCGCTTTACATATTCGTGTGCTTCGCATCTACATGGCACCCGTCCACTTGCACCATCACCGTCACACTGGCATCACTTCAAGCTACTGGTTTGCTTGGATCCATGTGTTGCACTGTGCGGAGTGCGCCGACCTCAAGCTCTCAAGGCCCGATTCATCAGATCGCCTGGGTCAGCCAGGTAGCCTGGAGGTATTGTCTTCAATTTATGCGGCTCTGGCGCGTGCTCACGACGTCATGCAGGACCTAGGCGGAAACGTGGGAATACTGGCCTGGATGCATACGAGCATCTGGTCCCGGGTCCGACACCGCCGACACCCCCCACACTCGTCATCGTTGAACTGAGCCTGAGAGTGTGGCTTAGGCCTCTGGAGTTCCTCGCACAGCCGCGAGCCCTTCGCGAGGGCGTTATCTATAAGGCGTATCGACGCCCGCGTCGCCTGTGGTCGAGCCTCCTCCCACACATTGGCCGCAGCTCTCCTGTGAACAGTCCTTTCCCCCCACACTCCTCCATCCTCCCTCAAACTCACCGTCGCCATGCCGCTTTTCGGGAAATCCAACACATACTCTGAGAACCCAGAGATTCGCCAGGTCGAGAAGGCGATCGCCAAAGAGGCCCGCGACGAGCAGAAGAAACTCGATCGCACCATGAAGGACTTCTCCGGCGCCGAGAAGTCGCACAACAAGAGCATGAAGGTGTGTGCGCCCGCCACTTCACTCCGCACCCTCGCACGTACATGCTAACGATTCACCAGGCTACCGCGAGAGCTCATAACGCGGTGGAGAAAGCCGTCGAAGACGAGTATGACGCCGCAAAGGCCCTGAACCGCGCCACGCACAACCATGAGACTGCGATCTCCAACGAGCAGAACGCGGAGAAGACCGTCCAGGTACGCCAATCCATCTGAGACTGGCCTTGGGCATGGATAGTCATCAGGGATTTGGCAGAGTCGCTACTAAAAGCTCGAGGTACCCATCACAGCTCAAGCAACAGCACGAGGACCGTCTTGAGCAGGACCTCGCGCAGAGGCGCACCCAGCTCTACGAGCAGCAGGAGCGCAAGGCGCAGAACGACGTGCGTGACCCATCTGGCCCGTGTCTACGCCGCTCACATTGCGTGCATGGCGTCCACCGCGCTGACAACGAAACTCCTGTTACCCTCTCATAGCATGTGCGCGAGTTGCGGCTGTCGCAGGTCCACGCCGAGGCCGCCGTCTCTGCGGAGATGCGTCGCGACAGCTTCGGAAGCAGCAATGAACGCAGCAGCCTCGATCACACCGCCGTGGATGAGGCAGCTCACGTCGCGGAGCCCAAGGCTGTTTCCCCCAGTGACGCGCTCACCGGCGCGGGAGGTGTTCGCTCAGAGACTGTGCGGCCCGCCAATACGGGCGTATACGACTCTAGCGCTGACTTCGATGCCTTCGTGTGAGGGGGCGATATACCCTGATGCAGGCAGCGGCAATAGTCTGCCAGCGTTCCCTAGTATTCCTGCGATGAGTTAACTTCTCTGAACACATCCTATGTACTACCCACCTATCAATTGAGATCTCTGGTCAGATGCAAGGGCGTAGATGCCGCAACGACATGTTGATACAATATACCTCCGATATACCGCGCTCTGGCACCATCAAAGACCGCAATCAACCTACGCAGATACAAACTCCATCCCACGCCCATGGCCTCTACCTGCCTGCGGCTGCACCCAGGAAGCGCACGCCCTCTCCATCGGGGACCGCGATAATCTGGGCGCGGCTCGACTTCGTGAGCACCGCAACCGCCTTGCGCAGGATCGGGAGTGGGATGCCTGACAGCGGCGACGGCACCGGCGGCTCAACGATCTCGTAGAACGTCATGATCGTATTGAGCTGCCCGGTAGAGTTTGCCTGCGCGCGATGAGCACTAGACACGACAGCTCGGAAGACGAGGGCGTACCCAGTCGTAGAGAACCTGCGCCCACTCCTCTGGGGACCGCCAGTAGAGCAGCACGGACGAGGTCTGCCGCGGCGGCTCGTAGACAGCGTGGCCCTTCGCGACCATGTCCGCGAGGATCGCGGCGAGGTGCGACGAGAGCAGTCGTCCTGCACACAAGGTTCAATACACCCTGAGCTCGAGGCTTCGCGGAGGGCAATATACTACACACGATTTATGCGCGGGTTGCGAAGGATCTCGTCCCACTCGCCTCCAGGGACGTCCGCGTCCTCGGCGCGGAGCACGTACAAGTTCCGGTGGCGCGCGTACAACAAGATCAGCCGCGTCCAGTGCTGAACGACTGTTGCTTGCGTTCCTGGGTTTGGTTGCTGTCTAAAAGCACGCGTCGTTAGCATATGTGCCGGGTCACGCGGCGGGACATACGTGAAGAAGGGCGGTGCGGCGTGAATGGACGGGAGGAGGAAGCCTGGTGGGGATCGTCAGCTTCTAGTTCGAGGGGGGATGTGTTGCACGTGCGGGTCGCCTACCCGATTCAGTCTTGTGGGTAGAGAACGACATGTTCATCGCGGCTGCGAGGTCTGTCTGCGTGTTGAGTGGGTGGCCTACTCGCTGGCTGTATTGAACGCGCAGGCGGCAAGGTGGCTGTGATAGATCACCCGCCGGACTTGGTGTGTTCAGGAGAATAAGGAGATGTATCGAGTTTCCTTGCGGTATTGATTGCTTGCCGTAGTTGATCCACACAGCAAAGCTGGGTGACAGCGAAGATCGTTGAGAAGAGGTGCAAATGGCGAACCGGCGAGGATTGGCGTCATGCAAGTCGCCTCAACGGTCAATCGCTCTTCCTCTTGCGTACTAAGCGCCCACCGCTGCTGTGCTCCGACTGAGTCAATATGCACTGCGAATCGCATCGAGAATCTTCGGTACTGGTACATGGGTACAAACACTCGACGCCTCGTCCTCGGGCCCATTCCCCGCCCGACGAACGACTTCTGCCGCACTAGAACTATAGGGGCCCCTCTGGCAGAAGGCTCGAAGTCAGCCTCAGGCTGAGAGTCGGTCAGTCACGGCGGTGCGGCGCGCGGCCGCGATGCCATCGTAGACTTCTAAGTAATCTTGAAGGTGAGCCTCAAGGTATTAGCGTAGTGTAGAGCACACGGTTCTTGTGCGTAAGCGGGATGAAGCAATGGGACAACGGAGGCAGACGACCGACATCCATAAAATCAGGGGGACGAAGCATGGATCGGCGATCCCTACTGGTACTACAAGTTCACCTGACAGTGATCTGAAGTTCGAGACGCGATGTGGTATTGTGACATTGCCGCAGACCGGTATCCTGGCCTGGCAGACTATTATCAGGAGCGCCCGGGACTTCTTCGATTCATAGAGAATCAGTGTTGGGGATACGTTCTGACTGCAACGTAGACGTACGCGGAAACGCCGCAATTGAAGCGAAGAAGCGGTCGTCGGCGGCGTAGAGGCCGCGACCTCGTCGCAGTCTATTCTAATGACGGAGAACGGCGAGTGAACCTAAGGCCTAAAGCGTGAAGACGCCTAGGGAGTCACCGTGTCGTTTGCTTGCCCCCGTTATGCGTGAGGCCTGGACGTCTGGTGGACCCGTGCGGCTAGGCGCATCAGCTTCTGATGACGCTCGGATGACGCCCCCCACGGTAGTCCGGTTTGCCTTGAACACAGGCGGGGCTAGCAGGGCGTATTCCGGCGAGATTTGATGAGTCTCAGTCAAGGGAATCGCAGCATGTTTGGCATGGACTATGGCATTGGTAGTACGGCTGGCCGCGCAGAGATGAACGTAGCGCCGCTCAGGTCCCAGGCCTGTGCCCCATTTTCGTCTCAGTACGAACGGCCACTAGCCTCGATAGCCATTAACATGAGTGCAATAGCGACCTTGCGCGTTGCCGTTGATTGGGAGACCTCCGACTCGCTCCAGATGATGCTTCAAGCTGACACGACTAGATCCAGAAGATGCGTCGGAGATCCAGGGGCAGACTGAGTATCCCTATGATTCGGGGTGGCAACATTGGTAAGAAGTCGATATTGACTGCAGCGCATGAAGAGGTGGTTCGATGGCATCAGCAGCGTCAGAGTCTTGGGAGGAGCAGGCCGTCAGATTGAGACTTGCTGTTGACGCCGAATGCCGGCTGGGGTCCGGGGACGTGCCACAAGGTCGAGCCGCGGAGTCTCGAGAGCGCCCGACTGGAGAATTCAGGGGAGAGGGGAACGTGCGGCAGCATGATGTCCGGAGGCAAGACGATCGTCTCAGGGCTGCTCGCCAGAGACCGGGGACCCGGTAGTGGTATCGTTCCACTTCGGTCGCCCACCGAGTCCTGCGCCAACCTGTGGGTGCCTGTCTGAAAGTCGGCGCAGGCCGAAGCCTGCGCCGGCGGCGACTCGGACGACCACGCTTGGCCAACGCGCTCGTCCGTGTCCTATACATAATCCCTAGCCAACGCATCGTGCTCAGTATAGGCCCCGTGGCTCACCAACCCGCTGGTCATGGTGCTCACCGTCTCGCCCCTTGGCGCCGCGCTCGCCCGCATCTCGGGCTCTTGAAATCGGACCCTCTTGCACGCTGTCTTGGGCCCCTGGTCTTCACACACGCACTCCTGCCAACAAGTGCAACGTTCAGTGAGACGGTGGCGAACTGCGGTGGCTTTGTAGCGGTCTGCGGCCAGATGGTGCGATGTTTGTCCATCTTCTCCTTCGATACGGCAGCACGGTCCCACCACGTATTTGCAACGACCGTCTACCGTGCACATGGAAGGTGCACGCTCCTTTGTTGTATGGCGTCGTAATCGTGGTACATGCTCTGGAGGTACTGGCATTGTCTCGATCGTCGGCCCATATGTGCGAGACGTATAGCGACTAGCTAGCTCTTTCACCGCCCGTACAACTTAAGCTCTTCGTGATGTTGTACGCCCCATCCAAAGCTGTCCTTTAGCTCAATCAGCAAACGGGCGCAACACGGTGATATGACTGGCCACGCTTATTTTCGGCACCATGCCCGCCCTATAGTTCTCCGACTCGGAACCTCTTGAGAGACAGCGTGCCCTTCACCTGCCTCAGCTTCATAAAGCTGGACAGGCGATGGGCTTGATGCCAATGCATAGCTTGTGGGGCCTTGTGCGCCAGGGAATATGAAAATACTGCGAAATTCAGAATTCCGGGCAGAAGTTGGAGGGAGGCGCAGAACACTAAACAACGCTTTCGACAACGAGCTCACCGCGGAATGTGCGCATGGGACGCCGCTCCTCGGTGTACGCTGTACTCGGGCGGCGGCCCGTTTTTGATGCGGCGCGATTGGGTGGCTTTACTTGCCGTACTTGCTGTACCTGCTATACAGGCGGACGCGTAATGTCCCTAGGAACCGCAGGGTCTGCAGCACACGCCCAGGCATTCATCCGACGATAGTAGCGCAGGTTTTCAACAGAGGTTGCGACCATACAAGCCTCCCATTGACTTCGACTGGTCATCAGCGGGATCCGGGTCGATTGCACCATCATACTCCTTGTAGGCTTCAACAGGGAACCCATGCGGATATCCGACGCCTTGCACAGCGAATGTGAGTGTGCATAGTTTGGCAAAGCACTAACTGTTCATCGCGAGTGAGGAGTTGGGTAAGAGCGCCATAGAATGTCCGCGGAAGTTGTGCTCCACGACATCCAGCAACATCCGGAGCCGGCCTGATTTGGACATTCTGCGATACCAACTCCCTACACCCCGCCACACACGTCTGGTGCACCCTCTCACGCGCGCTACCTAGTGCTCGCCACTGTTGTCTACTGTACACTCACCAGGCCTCACTTCATTCATCGATTGTAGATGCTGCCCTGCAAGAAGGCTCTCATCGCTGGCGCTCCGTCCTACGGCTCATCATAACGTGTCCTCCTACTCACCCCTCGCTGGTCTTCCAAGATTGCTTTCTCTGTATTTGCCGTTCCAGATACTTGGCTCGGGAACGTGGCACTCGCATTGCTGAACGTTTGACGGCTTGGATCGCGCCGGGCCCTACATGCGACTTGGAAGCTGGAGACCATTGGACGGTCGATGTGATCATGGCCGCTAACATGAACACCCCAGTACGTCTTTCCTCGACTTCTGACTGGCTCCGAGCGCACTTGCGCATCCCCCGCGGAAGGACTGTCTTCAACGTACAGCATCCGGGGGCGGTCCAAGTCGCGCTCGCCGTCCACATCCTGGGTGTTCTCCGCCGCCTCATGCATACGCCGCGATCAGACCCCTTCCCAAGTGTACGGCTCGATCTACGACAAACGGCGGCGTTGTCTCTGCCGCCGATTCCTCAGCCGCTCCTCTATTCGCAAAACATCCTGCTGTATCGGGCTTAACGTCGATGCGTCCGTGATTCGTCCCCCGCGCAGCCGGGGATGCAACGTCCCTCGGCGATGCTCTATCGGTGCGATTGGGGCGTGTCCTTCGCTGTCCCATGCACGTCGCACAAGCTCACCCTTGCGCTCCATTTACCAGGCCTGTGTCATGCTGGCACCCTGGGCCCCTACTCGGAGCTACCTCGAAACTCAGGCGGTGGAACACAATCCCGGCGCCGATCTGTCAAGCGCTCCTCGAGGCCGTTCACTCGCCCTTCAATGAATCCCCGCGCATCATCGTGCACCCGACAGGAACGTCTCGCGCTGTTCGCCATGGGCGTCGCAACTTTACAGCTGCTGACATGTCGCAAAATAGCTCCAATCCACTGGCACCAAGGACTGGAGCACAGGGGCACGTAGTGATCACGGTAGGTTCAGCTGCTGCGTCGTATTACGGCTCCCTACGCTGCTTCTCGACACTCGCTCCGTGTCGCGTCTTCTGCGGCGTTCTCCCAGCATGTCGTATCGCAAAACTGATGTCGGAACTCTATTCTATCGTACCTCTTCCTGAAAAGTGAGTTTTCTGCGTGACGGCACGGCCCTTGTGCAGGCGTCGGTTAATATAGCACAAACACTGTCCAATCGGCGCAGTGATCGATATACTCAGGAAGTCGGGCACATTCTGCACGATCCGCTTCCGGCCGTTTGCTATACTAACTCAATCTGGTGGGGGCGGTGCTGTCTGGTAGGGCGTTAGGTCAATTGGATCGTTCTATGCCTCGCAATTACTTAAACTCTGTATATGCGCGTCTACGCTCGCTGGTTCTAATGCACACCATTGACTGCTATCGATGGTAGCAATTTCTTACCACAAGAATCAGATGTATGCACTTCGACCACTGGTTTCAAGCAAGCAAACAGCCATGGTGCTTTAAACGTTGTATTGAACATGTCTCTGTTAGTATATCGGTTAGTACACGCGCCTGTCATGAACGGTTGCGCGCGAAAGCGGGGTTCGACTCCCCGACAGAGAGTCAAGATTTTGTCTTTTTGTCTGCCTCAATGAGGAAGATGTCAAATTCGCACAGAAAGTCTGTTCGTAAGGTTGATGGAAACCAGGGGAATTAGGAAGACGATATACATACAGTAGTTACAGGCTATGACTTTCTGGATGACTGCTCGACGATACACTAATAGGATACGTGACGCCGGTCAAGAAACCAAAACATACGACTACCGACACTGGAGACGGAGTATCGTCTATCTTCCAAGGATACATGTCATTCGCTCTCGTCACCTAAGAAAGCCATTATGCTCTGCCGCGCGTTCTGGCAGCGAGGAATACTGTATATCACAACCGGCACTTTCAAGGATCAGATCAGAGCACGTACCTTGCGTTTGGGCAGCGCTTCAATCTCAGATTCACTTCCGTCCACGGCCGCGTCCTTGGCGTCATCCTTCTTCCGCTGGCTACGTGTCGCCGACGGGCCAGCAGTGACCTTGCTGGCAAACTCCTGCACGTCCTCTGCAAACGCGATATCGCGGATATGAAGCAATGCACGAAGAAGGGCGAGCGTGCGCGGACTGTACCTAGCTCCTGCTCGAACTCCCGCTTCGCTTTGATGGCTTTCGCTTGTTCCATACTCATTCTCCCGGACATACCGAGTTCGGACAGGATCTGCCTCAGCCGTCGAATCTGGTCGGAAGGCTTCTCGAGATCCTTGAACTCCTTAGCCCAGACCTTGCGCACCCCGCAGGCGACGACTAGGGACTAAAGCAGCCGCGGGAGCTTCAGCATGGGGGCCATGTGATGTGACGTAACCATTCGCCGACCTTAAGCCTCTTAATGGTCTCCTCGTCTTTCGATAATTCTTTTCCGGTCTCCTTCCGCTTCCTACCCTGCACCTTCGGTGCCTTGGCCTTCTGTGAAGTTCAATCAGTCGTTGTCAGTCAAGTGAGCCGTGCGACTAACGTGCGACTCCCGTAGAAGAAGCCTACGGTGAGCTAAAGGTAGCACGAGAATAAGCATGGATCTACACGCACCGTGCTCTCGCCCTTCCGCTTCCGCTTTCGTGCTGGAGGTTCGTCGATCAGCACAGACAATTCGGACTCGCTCTTCTGCCGTGTTATTAGCCGGGTTAAACCCTGTCGTACCGACCCCGCCAAAAGACATACCGGATCCTCTCGTTGAGCTTGAGCGGGGTCAGGGGAATTACCACGACGATCTACCGGGACCGAAGCCGAAGGAGGGGCCGGGCTAGAGGTTGCAGGCAGCGGAGAGCCCTGCTTCACGCTTACCGAAGGAGGCTTCGAGTGCCTATCAGCGGCCGAGCCCTGAGGAGATCAGAGATTAGCATGGAATGCGTCGAACGAGACACGTTGCAGGCGACCTCGGATTCGCTCTCCACACGTTGCACCTTCGTCGCGCCTTTGGCCCGGGGCTTCTGCTTGCTGCTCGACGGGCTCGCACCGGTATCGCCGCCGGCGTCTTCGTCTGAGGAAGGAACGACTGACTACGCCGGCACCCGTAAGTGGCGTGTGCGGAGAACACGATGATATCGAGTGGATACCAACCGCAGATCGAAAAGCGGATTTCCCACTTTTCTCCGGTCTCTTGGTGGTAGCCGTGGTCCCTGCGGCCTTCGCCCGTGGCTTTCGGGGCTTAGCCTCCTTCGGAGCGGCACCGGCGGATTTTCTCTTCTTCACGGGTCTTTCATCTTCTTCCGATTCTTCTCCTGCTCCCTCTATCTGGCTCTGTGCCGGCGGCGTCAGTACGCATGTTCCCGACGGGGCGCTTATGCTCACGATATAATCCTTGGCGACTTGATGGACGATTGCCTTGAGCTCGGGGTCGTTCAGAGTCCCCGCCCCGAGGGATAGCTCTTCTTCGACTCTCTTTCTGTACGTTCCGTACGTGAATTGGCTGCATCAAGACACGTTAGCCACACGTGCTAGCAACGTCCAGCGCCCAGCACACTCACTGGAGCTCGCCATTTTTGACGACCGAGGTGATAACCTCCAGCGCTTTCTCGCGCAGTTGCCCATGATCGACTGACATTTCACTGTATGTGCAAGATGTCAGGAATGGTGGAGGAGGTGAGTGGAAATCGTGAAAACCCACAGCAGAGGTGTGGCGGCTTGGGCCAAGGACGAAACGCGTCGCGCGTCTCAGGCTCCCGCGCCGCGCCACGGACGCGCAGTTTGTGCCTGTTTGGCCCAAGTGACTATACGAGCGCCCAAAGTCTCAGACGCGCTCTTGCACCTTTGACAATTCGCCCATGGCGGTTTGGGTGCGGTCTCAGACGGTAAAGTATCAGTGGGACTGCTGGGACACACCAAGGCGCACGGTCACGAGTAGCTCGCGCAGGGAATATTCATGTTCCGAATGGCTCTATAGGCTACAATTCGATCAAGAGGTATCAAACCGCAAGACAGCAATGATGCTACAAATTACAGGGAGAAAACATACACTAATACAAGATCGCAGACGTTGAGGTGGTACAGTGAAATGGGAAACAGATGATCCAAATGCAGCAGAAATCTACCTCCTCAGAGTTCACACCGCGGCAACACCGAGAATGCAGCAGGACCCCAGAGAGCGAGCTATAGATCGCCCTTCTTCACGCCCATCGCGCGCAAGAAGCCCCCGAAGTTCTTGCCAGCGGGCTTCGAGGCCGCCTTCTTCGCCACGATCGTCGCGGCCTGCTCTGTGCCGCGCGGAGTGGCCGGTGCGATCGGCTGGGGCGCGTGCGTCCGTTTCGCGGCGTGTGCAGGGGCGAACGAGGAAGCGAGGAAATCGTCCCGGACACGGTCGGCGTCCATCGGGTTCGTCGGGCACTTGAACGCAGGGCTGGGCGGCGTGAGCGTAAGCGGCGCCGGCCGCCTGCGCTGCTTCGCCGCGAGCTCCCTGCCGCTGAGCTGCGCCGCCGGCGCCGCGTGCGGGCAGACGGACGTGGGGGGTGTGGGCACCGGGAACGCGTCGAGCAGGAACTCGGGCTTGCGCAGGTGCTTGGCGGTGCGCCGGGTGCGCGCAGGGATGGCGAGAACGGACATGCCGGGCCGGCGCGCACACGCGGGCGCCAGCGCGCTGCCGAAGCGCGCGAGGTCGTCGGCATCCTCTTCTGCGCGCATGGCGTAGCGTTCATCGAGGTCGGAGTCCTGGCTGGACACGCTGCCCCTGCGCACGTCGCCGCCCGCAGTGACCACGGAGGCCTTGCGCGCCTTCGTCGGGGAGCCGAAGCGCACCCAGCTGTCCTCGCTGCCGCAGAACTCGTCGTCGCCGCCCAGCAGGTGCGCGTACTCCCACTCCTCGTCCTGGTCGCGCCAGAGGCCGCCCGCGCCGTCGCGGTAGACGTCTGACACGCCAACAAGGCGGCCATCGCGCGTCATCTCCGTCGCGCCTGCCGCCTTGGCCTGCGCCTCGGCGAATCTCCGGATGTGATCCTCGAGGGATCCACCATCGGCCAGCTGCGCGAGCGCGAGCTCCGTCGCGAGGGGCGGGGGCCTGAACTTCGCGTACTTGGACTTCTTCGATGCGCTCACCGCAGCGCTGTCCTGCGCGCGGGACGCTTTAGCGTGCGCGGATGACTTCTTCGCAGGGATAGACACGGAAAGGGGAGGGGAAGGGGGGCCTCGCATGTTGATGGACTTTGAGCGCACGCGACGCGTGGGTTTAAGAGCAGAGAGCGAGCGGAAGGACTTCAGTCCCTTTACGGGTCGCACAGGGCTGGAGGGGGAGCGTGGGGGCACGCGCTGCGGGCTGAGCGGCGGGCGGGTATTGCTCGTGAAGACGGTAGCCGAGTGCGGTGTTTCTGGGAAGTGCACGAAGACGGACGTGTAACCGACTGCGGTAAGGTCCGGCTTGAAGTCCTTGATAGATGGGGTGATGACAATCCGCGAGGCGGCGGTCGGGGACTCCGAGAAGCTGAGGAACGACGCGGAGTGCGGGGTGCTTCCGTTGACGGACGGGCGCCGAGAGACGAGGCAGGGCGAGCCGCCTGAGGAGCGGCGGCTAGAGATCGAAGAACGACGACGGGGCGAGCGGGGTGCGGGAGAACCGGGAGAGACTGCGGCTACCCACGCCGCGATAGCTGAGGTTGTAGCAGAGCGGCGTCTCGGATAGGCAGGTACACAGGAAGGGAGCTTGGGGGCCGGAGGCGACGGAAGAGGCTGCGTCGGGCGTTTCTTCTGCGGCGGCGGGTGGGCGAGAAAAGCGTATGCGGGAGCTGCTTGAGTTGGCGCGTTGACCGTGTTCGTGGAAGTGGTGATTGCAGAGACGACAGCGGACATGAATGAAGTCTGGGAGGAACGGTGCGTGGTAGGGACGTCTGCCAGCGATGTCGGTGAATATCTGTCTTCACTACCCCGAGACGGAGCGAAATATACTCACAAGAGCTGAGAGAGACGTAACAGGTCCTAAGCGAGCTATGAGACTCGGAAAATTGGGTCCGGATGAAGGTCGAAGACGGGTTGCTGGATAGGGCTACAGAGGAGGGCAAGTCCTGGTAAAGTCGGCGAGAGATGCACAGAGCGGCGTAGAGCAGAGAGTTGGAGGCGGCGAACACTAGACTAGCTGGTGGTGGCTGTCTAGGTCAGTCCGGCGGGTGCTTATGAGCACAGAGTGGACAAAAGTGCGTCCACTGCGCCCCGGCCGAGGGACAATTGGCGTCGCTTGGGGACATCAACATCGTCTATAAACACGCCCGGCGTCTATCCCGCCTCCGCCCAAAACGCGTAAACGCGCGCCCACATCCACAGGCACACCCGGACCCCGGCCACCCGGCACCGCTCATTCTCCGCCGTCTATTGTTGTTCGGCAGGCGCATTGCCCAAACGGTCCTCCGGGGTCCTCGCAAAGTACAACGCCTGCCTTTCGCAGAACAACGTCCGCGCTGCCTGATGGTCGTCAAAGACAATAAACACGCCTCGCGCACCGCGCGCATGACCGCCTTCTCTGCCACCTTCCGCGCTATCGCTGTCTATCAGTGCTCGTTGTAGGCGTAACGGCGCGCGAGTCAATGTTGGCACCGCGCCTGCGTCTACCCACGCAATTGTCTTGCAACAGGCTAGTACTCGCCCTCCCACCGCTTGAGCAATGCAAACTGCACTAGAAACGGTCAACGGAATGCGCGAGGCAAATGTAGTGTTCCTTGCACACGCTCTTATTGTGTTTGCGCCTGCTGTCGGACCGACGTCTCGACGCGCTGAGCGCCCCTCCGACCGCGATAGGGGATAGAGCGTGTATCGTCCGCTTGTTCCCATTTCGTAGTCACTTCGTCCATAGTGTTGCCAACGAACGATGAGTGTAATGCCTGAGCATATTGATCATGGTAGCATAGGGGAACAAACAGGTAGAAATGCGGCAGCAGATAAGTTAGTACGACAAACAACCACCGTCGCAACCAGCGCGCGGGATGTCCAGACGCGCGAGCACGCTCATGCCACAGGCGGCTGCTCGCGCAACGCCCGCGCACTCTCCATGACCGCTCGCGCAAAGTCCGCGAACTCGGTCCGCGAGGCCTTGCCCCTCTGCGCGCGGGCCGGATCAACTTGAGAACGTCTTCCCCCACGTGCGCGTGCGGAACCGGACGAACCTTGAGTGCGTACACGACGACATGCTCCCGCAGCGTGTCCTCCGCGGGCTCCATGAGCGCGACGCGGAGCTGGCCCAGCGCCTCGTCGAACGAGCAGCGCACGAGCGGACGCAGGCGGACGTTCATCGACACCTTCATCACCGGCTCCCTGCGGAACACTGTCTGGGGCGTCAGCGCGTCCTAGGAGGGAACAAGGCCTGGGGAGGACTCACGGATCCGTTCGTGGCCGATCTCCTTGTGCTTGAGCAGCTTCACAGTCCCCAGGATGCCTTCACAGAAGTCGCGGTCCCCGCGCTTGATGAACACCTTCGCGCCCTTCAGCTCCGCCGCGGTGTCCTCGTCCTCTTCGCCTGTCAAGGCTATGTTGCACGAGCTCGGACGTCAGCAAGGTGCGCTATCGTCCTGGTGTTTAGCCTGACGTACTCGTCTGCGTACTGGTGGCGTATGACAGCGCCGCGAGGGGGTCCGCTGCTGTCGCCGTGGAGGCAGTGTCACTGGGTGACGTCGACCACACAGGGCAGCTGGGAGACAAGCCAGCCGTGGCGCTCGTAAAGGCAAAGGGAGTGGCCGAAAAGGCCCGGAACGCGGTGGATGGCTTGGCCTGTGAGGGCTGCCTTGTCAGAGCCACTTCGATGTTCGCGTTCAGAGATACTGACTGCCATGATCACATTGGGAGCTCTCTGCCACGCTGGCGCTAAGGAGGCGAAAGACGGAAGGGGCTTCGGGGCAAGGGCAACAGACGCGGGAGAAAGGGGATATGGCGTGCTTGGCTGAGTCTCCGCGGTGGAACGCTGAATGAACACGGCCCTCAGGCCTCAGTGGCTGCCCACTCGGTGACGCGGTGATTGAGAATACGAACGTCGATGGGCTCAGACGCTGGTTCGGGTCCACATGAGTCCGTCTGATTGCTTGCCTGAACTTCATCGTCACCAGGCGCCTGAGGGCCAGTTGCGCAGGCAATATCATGGACTTCCGGGGCGATCTCCTCCACTTTGATATGTGCCTCGATGTTCTCTGGACCCGACGTCTTGCGCCGCTTCGGAGACGTATCCTCTGGATGCTATTGCGAACCAATCAGCGCATTGCGAAGATCGGTCAAACGCCCGGTGAACTTACCACAGCTGTTGGCGAGGCAGAGCGTTTCCGTTTGAGGGACCCTTCCTCCACTTCGTCCGAAAACTATCAAACAGCCCATCTGGTGAATACAGAGCGTTCCGAGGCTACAGGCAGCCAGACCCAAGAGGTGCCAACGGGGAGTCGGTATTGCACCGTCTTCCGGCACGTTGGTGAAGGACTTCGAGAATCAGGGTCAACTTACATTCTCCTGGCCAGCAGAGAGAGGAGTGCCGCAGTCCGAGGTCGGCGGCTCTGTCGCGCATTCTGTGGGGCTGGCTGCGCGGGCGCTCGCGGTGCTGTTTCTGCGACGGAGCCTCAGGAAATGAAAGCGGCCTTGAGCTCGCTCAGATTCGGCAGGTCTGTCAAAGAACCGCAGAGATCCCAGGCGCGGATAGCAGGAGGAATGGAGCAGCGCTGTGAGCTAGGTTCCACGATCGAGCCGAGAGGAGGCATACCCGTTCCCACTGCGAGTGCGTCCGCGAGAAATTCTATAGCCCACTGTAGCCGAGATCGTCGCAAGGGCGCTGGCAACGAAGTTGAGGTTGTTCAGTGAAAACATGGTATGGGTGCTAGCTTCCAGAGAGGGCGCGAACGCAGTCTAAGGCGGCGAGATGGTAGCAAGAGTAAAACCGCGATGAGGCGCACGTAGCTAGCTTATAGCGCGGATTATTCTGAGTACCTCGCCGCCGACATGAGGCTGCAGTTAGCACCACACGTGTAGGGCTCTGAGTCAAGCCATAGCGACTGGGTCAGTTGAGTCCGAGGGCGCACTCGTCTGCCTCGGGCAAGAAAAATACGCTTGATAACCTCGGCTAGATGTTTGAACGAGTGAGTGCAGAGTATTCTCATGGTCGATGCGGATTGAGTGTGGCACGGCAGAGATTGGCATGAAACGTGGTCCTGCCTAAAGGTCTGTTGCGGGGGCGTGGGAGAAACGGTGCTGGGGGATGCCATATATGGGAATATCCAGACTCCCACCAGTCCCCGGCGGGGTGCCACGTACACGAGCGTCGGACGAATGAGAGCGGGGGGACGCCTCTCTGCACAATCCACGAGCTGTGAGCTGATACCCGCCCGCACGGAGTCGCAGGAGGTCTATTTCGTGGGTAAAAGCTCGTGTTGGACAGTCGCGATGGTCGTCGGCATCGCAGAGGACGGCCCCGGGGCGGTGGGAAACGCCCAGCTCTGAATTGACCACGTCAGCCTGCGCCGGCCTGATTCCCCACGCGCACAGCGACGGTCGTATAAGGACGCGTCTCGGTTATTGCGCTCGACACCGACGTCTGTCTGCATCCCCCACACACCGACCCCATGCAGCTGCATCTCTGGCTCCCGCTGGCCATCGCCCTCACGCCTTCGCTGGCGTCGGCGGCGCTCTTCCCCAAGGACACCGTCGTCAAGATGCTCGACGCGAAGGACTGGAAGAAAGTGATGAAGGAGAACGTACGTGCTGCTTCTCAACGCGTCCCCCGTATCCCATCAATGCCCGCGCGTCGATCCTTGTCTTCGCGGCCCCGGGCGCGTCACAGCCATGCGGCTCGTGTACTTGGAGGAGTCGGGAGGGTCAAGCGCACAGCACGGTGAACTGACTTGCGTGCTCCACAGGCAACCTCCGTAGTCGCGTTTGTTGCACCATGGTGTGGGGTGAGTCTTGCCTCCGGAACCAAGTCTTCCCTCTGCGCGTCCTGACGTCTGCCACAGCACTGTCAGAAGATGGCGCCCGAGTACAGCCAGGCCGCGCTCGGCGTCTACCCCATGATCCCGTTCTATGCAGTCGACTGCGACAAGCAGAGCAACAAGCGGCTATGTGCAGAGCAGGGTGTGCAAGGCTTCCCGACGCTCAAGGCATGTCCACCGCGTTCCACGACCAACCTCCGTGTTGACCCTTGTTCGCGGCCCTAGCTATTCCCGCGCGGAAAGGACATGAAGCCCATTGACTTCGACTATCCTACCCGTACCGCGAGCGCTTTCTATTACTGGGCGTCCCGGAACATCCCACATGGCGTGAAGAAGATCTATCATCTCGAAGACCTCCCCGCCTGGGTGAACGAGGTCCGTTACTCCACTCCGGTCGTCTATTCGGTCCTAACACACATTCCTGCTCAGAACATTGACAAGCCCCGCGCACTGCTCCTCAACCAAGGCAAGGGCATTCCCCTTCTCTGGCAAACGCTCGGCAACAAGTACAAGGACCACATCACCTTCGCCGTTCACCGCGATCGCTACGGGAAGAGCTCGCTTGAGATGGGCCTGGAGAAGGGCCCGGCGAAGTCCTCCAAAGTCCTGTACTACCCTCCTGGCGCTACTGATTACGTCCGCTACTTCGGTAAGCAACGGGCTCTTCGTTGCATCTGTTCGGTCTGCTCATCAAAGTCTACCTCCAGGTATCAACAAACACGACCCGCTTTCGAAGTTCTTCGACTCCATCATCGATGGTACGATCGATCTGGAGGCCCTCAAGAAGGCCGCCCCGCCGGAGGAGCCGCCACAGGAGACAGTGGACGAGCGCGAGGCGGAGATTGAACGCCAGCAGGAGGAGCAGCGCATGAAGCTCGCGCACGGCGGCTACAACGACATGATCGACTTCGAAGCCGCCCTCAAGGCAGGCATCAACCCCCATGCCCCCGGCGGAGCGCACGCCGAGATCCCGATGAAGGCGCCGAAGGAGGAGGCGAAGGAGGGTGCCAAGGAGGAGGAGGACCCCATCCGCCGGATACTCAAGCACCAGGAGGAGGAGGCGCGCAAGGAGGCGGAGCGGCCGAAGATGGCGCAGACCGGCGATGGTGCTCAGATCGTCTTCGATCCTGAGGAGACCGGTCACCCGAAGACGCCAGTCGCGGGAGAGGCTACGTCGACCGCGGTGGAGGAGGCGGCCCCGACCGAGACCGAGACCACGCCTGCGGAAGAGACGAGGGGGCACGTCACTGACGAGCTATAGCATCTCGAATGTGGGTGGTATCCTCCGGTCAAGCTCGTTCTGTGGGTGAACCAACGTTTTAGTGTAAATTATCCCGGGCTTCTCCCATGAATTCATGGCTCGTTTCTTCTCCAGCGCACACTAGGCCGAATAGGCGGCTCATTGAAGCTTGACATCCCCGGGGGAAGCACTTCGACTCCTTCGCAAGGTTCGTTCTCAAAACGATTAGCGCGGACGCTCGTGGGCGGGCACGAGTGGAAGTGTTCAGCGTGAGGAGCTGATCGCTGCTCGCGAGCATTACGGTTTGGCAGCAGAGAACGAGGGGTCGGTACGCCGGCGAAAAGCTCGCACGTTGCGGTCCGTGACCGCAGACGATAAACGCAATCATTGGCATGCGCGCCCGGTGGGGTGATGCAGTGCAAGTTCGCAGCGTCCACGAGAGGCAAAGCACTTGCCAAGAAGCGGCTGGCCGAGGGCGAGGGACGATCGTCCGAGCAGGAGGGATCTGCTTTCGCTGCGCGCCACGGAGTCGACGGGATCCCAGGATCCCCACACGACCTACCCCGAATTCCAGTCAATTTACGCGGGAGGTTTCGCATCCAGCGGCTCTCCGTCGACGAGCCCCAGCTGCCTCATGTAAGTCGTTCCTGCAGCCCGCGTCTGATGTCCGCGATCTCACGCCGGGGCCCGTAGCAGCAACGCGAGGGCTCCTTTGGGCGAGGCCGCTTCGCTGAGCGTGCGCAGGTCCCGCGTCCACCCTCTCGGATCTCCTCCAAGACGTCTTGCTGACCAAGTGTTTAGGGGTTCCGCCGTATATGACAATTCATGCGCCGGCCAGCAGGCGCGCGCGACGCGCTGCCTCTCACTTAACTACACCCTCCTGTCTGCCCATAGCACCTCGATTGCCCGATGAGTGACGGCCCGAGCGAATCCCCAATGTTCACCACTCAGAGCTTGCGAAGGGCCCTCCGTCGAGCCGATCCTCGAGCCTCGCTCGCGCGGCTCATTGCGTGCGCCATGGCCGAGGGCACGCTGTCCCGAAAGGACGATCCGACCGGCGGGCACCGTCGGTGGAGTATAAAGGAGAACGCGCTGCATTCGACTCGGTAGGTCCATCGGCAGTCGTCTCGCAGCTCCTCCCCGCCCTTCCCCGCACTCGACACTCGCACGCAGCACCATGTCGCTCCATAAATTCCGCGTGAACCCGCCGAAGCCGTACTCTGAGCGCATGACCGAGACGCGCTCCGAAGTGCGCAGGCTCGTCAACGCGAAACTTTGTGGGTGGCGGCGATTCGCAGGCCAGCGTTTCCGTGTATTCTGACTTGTTTGTCGACAGGCGAAATAACCGGCTCACCCACGGCGACGATGAAGTGGGCCAGGTCGGCCTACCTGAAGGGCGTCGTGGCGCGCTATCGCGTGCGCCTCGAGGGCTGGCCGCTGGCAGAGGTCCCGTTCAAGAACCTCAGCGACGTCCCAAACCTCGGGAAGCTGGAGCTCCTGCTCCACGGCCTGCAGGACGGCACCATCTACTTCGTGCACATCAACGAGGAGCAGTACCGCGCGATGATGGCAGACCCCTCTCCTTGGGTCGGCCAGCAAGACTCCGTCGAGGAGGCTGAGACGGACGACGCTTGATCATTCCAGCTGTCCAGCTGCAGTGAGTGGGCACCTTTCTGGCCAAAGTCTGATTTTAGCTCAATGACCCGTCTGTAGCGTCATCTTCTATTTGGTGCCTCGTTCGTTTCCATATCCATATAACCCAGGGCTGGCCGTCTCTTCTCGCATTTGGAGTTTGCCTGGAGCTTTCTTGTAGTCTTGTTGTGCTTCCGATCCAATCCGTGCTGTCGCCTATGTATAACGTTGTATAATTGCTATCGAAGCATCCGTGTCACATACCGGTTTCAGGTTACCGCGACCAGGTGATAGTGTAGCCCGAGAAGCCGTTGGTGGACGTACACACCCAGCAATGCTACAATGCAACAAGCATGCCGCCTAAGCCGACAAATCTCTACAATGCACACTAGTGCTTACCCAAATGCGCTGGCGCAGGCCTCTGAGTTCCACTTTGACAGCGTTTCCTTTTGATACACTAAGTCGCCGGGCATGTTGACGTTCCGTTGGGTCCGATTAGTCCAATACGTATGTGCTTGCCTCAACATTGACGTACCGCCGGCACTACGTGTAACACAAGCGTGTCTCATAGGACCAAATAATGGCCCATGTGGGCAACCATGCGGAGGCGGAAACTGCTGCAAGGTTCGTCGGCGGCCCGTCTGGCGGGCCTGTGGCGGCGGCGCAGAAGAATCGATCGCAGAGCACGCATCGCGAGGAGCATCCCCATCCGTCCGTCTTCCCGCGAGGACTTGCGTCTGCGGATGCAGGGACATTGCAGAAGCGCGGCCGATGGGGGTCGCCCACAAACAGCCGCTAATCCTTTCGATCGGGGGCGAGGGAGCTCTCCTCGTGGGCGGGAAGAGCAGCGCGATCGCAGGGTTCGATGTTGGGCTCGTCGGCTCGTCGTCCGTCGCGAGGCGGACGAGATACGTACTGGAATGCCTTCGGAGCCCGAGCGGGGCAGCAAGGTTCGATGAGGAACGAGAGCATGGCGCGGGCCCTCCCGCGACCCTGATCATCTTGACCTTACCGCCGCAGTTTCTGGAGCCAGTCGAGGAGCGGTGGCGAGGGAGGCAGACGTTGCCTGAGCGACATTTCCTGTAAAGGCCGCAAACATGGGTGCAATGGATACAACCTCGACTGGCGACGGGGTTAAAATGTGGTCGGGAAGTCGGTATCGTCCGTATAATCGGACTTCTCCCGTTAGGCCGTCTCCTCTTCCTGGGAGCGATGCACGGTCGCAGGGGCGTGGTTCCGCCGCCGCCGCACGACTATAGTGTTATGTCCGGATCAACGCAGGCTGAGGGGCCTCTCTGGAACAGGGGGGATGTGAGCATCCGACACGGCGGCGCACCATGGGGGACCAACGAGGATACACGTCGGCTTGGACGCGTGGAACGACTAGACCGTCACCGCCGAGCCCAGATCGTCATCTCACTGCGCCCTCGCGCTTCCCGGATGGAGTGGCACACAATGCGAGTTAAATTATACGACGCAGGGACAGCAGGCGGGGCGACACTACACGACTGCCTTTCGCCTGGCGAGCGGCTTCGTCTTTTTCCTCTTCTTCCCGCTCTCGAACGCGTTCGCGCTCTTGAGGTCGCGTCCGAGCGGGTCCTCCTTCTTGACCTGGTAGATGCGGACCTGGACGCAGACATGCGGTGGTCAGTGGCGCGTCGCAGAGCGTGTAGCGAAGAAGTACACACAATCCAATTCTCTGACGTGAACGCCTCGTCTGCCGGTCCGCGAGGCGGTTAGTGCGGGGATGGCAGCGTGACCAACTTAGGAGCTCACCCAGATGGTCCAATGTCGGGCCAGTCTTCGGGACCTGTTGCCCGCGCACGCGATCGACAGCCTGCTGGCCGCCGAACAACTCCGCGAAGCTATCAAGCAAATGCGCGGGTCAGCACACGCACACGTCGCCTACACGCACAGTCCGCGCGCGGACGGGGCGGGGGGTACGGGCCACGTACCGGTAGTAGGACATCTTGTACATGAGACTGTCCTTCATCGCGGGGGGCGCGGCGTCGTCGATCCTGTACTCGCCCTTGGACGTGAAGTAGTTCGGCTCCTGGATCTCGTCGGGCCAGACGCCCTGCGCGATGCGGACCATCCAGAGGAACTTGTTGATGTCGTCGCCGGAGTAGCCGATGAGCCCGCCGAAGATGATGAGCACGTACTCGACGTCGTGTTTGCGCAGGATGGGGTATGCGACCTCCTCGGAGCTCGACATTGCTTTTCCAACCGTCGCGATATGCGCTGGCAACACATGATACAATTTAGCATCAAGCGAACCGAGCAGAAGAGCCACCTGCGGGGCGGATATACGCACTGTTGTTCCACGTATTATTATCAACGAGCGTAGGCCTGTCAGCCATCCCGGCGATCTGGTATCCGTAGTCCCACCAACTCATGACCACTGCGTCCTCGGGCGTGTTCTGCCGGAGCCAGTAGTACGCCTCGCGGAAGTCATCAATGATGTGCTGGCTCCCGTCGGGGTTTGTAGAGGCCAGGACTACGGAGGGGGACGAGTATGCGGTCGATGTGACGTAAGTGCAGTGGAGGACGAAAAACAGGAGCATGCCGAAGGCGTTGAAGAGGACAAGCGTGCGCGTGTCCAGCCCGAAGATCCCGCGAGGCTTGGTGCTCTTGTCAGATGATGAGAGAGCAGCGATGAGGCCCGAAGCCAGCCCGCTGGAAGATGAATCCGCGGAGGTTGTCTTCTTTGCCTTCTTGCTAGCAGCAGGTGCGGCAGCGTCCGTGCCGGCGGAGAGCGCGCTCGCGGGAGAAGCCGCAGCGGGCCCTGCGTCCGCTGACGGATCCTCCGATACCGAGGGCTCGACCGGGTCGACGTATGTGTCTAGCAACGAGGAGAACGCGACGGCAGCAGCAACACAGACGACAGGGGTGAGCGTGAGCATCAGCCGGACCATGACACCAGCGAAGTAGCTCGCGACCAGGGCGTAGATGATGACGAACACATGCTCGTCCCGTAGCTCCCTGAAGCAGAGGACGACGCCGGCAGGGAAGATGAAAATGAGGAACTGCAGATCCATGAAGAACGAGGGCCACGCGGTGGGCTGATGTTCCGATACTGAGGCGATAATGGGAATGTACCTATATTGCAGATGATGTTAGTCAGATAACCCGCAGGCTCATACAGGTATGCATACTTCTTGGCGTAGCCCGTATCCCAAAGGGAGTAAAAGCGACCGGTCCATGGCGCGATCCACCCCTTGTACGTGAGGCCTCCGAAAGCCAGTGCACCCAGGACGCCAATGACAACGACCGCGCCGTAGAGGATGCTCTGGAACTGCTTCGAGGACACGTGGGCGCGCACCAGTTCGGCGAACGCCACGATCTGCAGGAGGCCGAAAACACCTGTGGAGCGCACACGGTCGCATCAGTACGTGCAATGACGACGATCACTGAACCTACCCAGCGCCGCCATATGCTCGCTAGTGCGCACAGGCTGGAACCCAACGAAGGGGACTTGCATACTCGCCAAGGTACCGATCGCGTACCAGGACGAGTACGCGACATACAAACGGCTGCTGAAACGGCCCATGAGGATCAGCGTCAATGCGTGCAAAGGGATCATGTTCGTGATGAACGCGTAACCGCCTGCGAAGATGATGATGTTAGGACGGGATGTTTACGGGAAACTTTAAGCTGTACGAACCCCATGCCGCGACCATGTAAAAGTAGAACAACGCGGTCAAGGTGCCGAAGAAGGCGCTCCCAGTCTTCAGAGCTTTGATCCAGCAGTAGAAGGTGAACATGAGCAAAAATATCGCGATAGCCTCGTTGTCATATGACCCGGCGACCGAGCGGGAAATATAGCCAGGGGCGATGCCGATGAATGCAGCGGCAAGGAGGCCGGCACTCTCATCTTTCATCTCCTTCGTGAACCTGTGCCTATCAGCCTGGCGGTCCTGCGCATGCAGGTAGTACAGAACTCACATGTAGGTAGACCAGGCGGTGAGGGCACTGAAACCAGGGGCGAGGAGAACACAAATGTTGCGGATGTCGACCGGAAGATGCAGCGCATGGAGAACGTTGTAGATCACACCGCTAGTCGCCATTAGACCGGGATAGATTGTGCCGCCTACGACACGGCCAAGGGGATACCAGGCGGTGGGATCGAACCAGTTCCAGAATTCCTAAAGTTTCCCTGGGTAAGCCAGCGTAACGCACGGACAGAGTAAGGCTCACATAGAAGCCCTTCTCGGCGAGAACTCTGGTGGCCCGGCTGAGATTGGCCCGAAGTGAGCCCAGGGAATGTCACGGTTGTTCCAGTGTACTCACTAGTTGAACCACGGGTCGCTGGAACGTTACTTAGCTCAACCATGAAGTTACAAAACGGTGAGGTAGGACGTACAACTCATGAATGATACTCTCGAAGTTTATGACCGCAAACAAGCGCGACGCGATTGCAGCACCGGAGATGAGAGAGAGGGCGATAATGCGCAGCAGCGAAGACGTGTTCGCCACCGTCGCCGGCGACAGGTTGCTCGGGAGGGAGTAGGCCAGCGGCATGGCCGGTGTCGGGGACGCGTGCGCGTCGAAGACGAAAACCGAGTGTTGGAGGAGAGGGGAGGAAATCAAGGAGTGAGGAGAGAGAGGATGTACTCGACGCGCTGGACACGTCGCGCTGCTATTCCTGGGGACCACGTGCTACTGCGCGCGCGACGCTGCCTCCGGGCGCCTCACTCGTACACGGCTCTTGGACAACCGCGTTCACTACCTCTGCTGCAGTCCTCCACGAATCATACGCCCTCTCGCAAATCCTGCCGCTGTCCTGATACCCAAAGCTTTACCTAGACAATGTCTTCTTCCAGAGATCGCGTCGAGGACACCTACGAGCTTCAGAACGACCAAAGGCTGGAGGAGTTGCACTCGAAGCTTCGGACACTGCGCGGCGTACGCTGTAACATGTGCGTTCCTCCGCTCCGTATTGACCTTCAGTCCTTCAGGTAACCACAGACATTTACGATGATGTCGAGCGACAAAACTCAGCCCTGGACACTGCGGTACGTCCGCGCCAGCCGTTTCTGAGTCTTCTCTTCTGATGGACGCTCATGGTGCACATCCAGCGCGACGCCTTCTCCTCTTTTGGGTCCTCCCTTGCGCAATCATCGAGGCGTGCAAGTCAAGCTTTTGGACTTGGGCCCGGGGGCGTCAAGCAGTGGCGAACGATAGGCTATTGTGCTGCGGCCTTGATAGGGCTATGGATCCTGTGGAAGATATCATCTTGGTTCTGGCCCTCTTCTACATCTCCTTGATATCTACCCATTACTGTACAGTACCATTGCATACAGTGCCAGGTGTCTTATACCCTACCGTTTGGCGAACACACCCTCCTTGATCTTGATGGGGTCACTGTCGTCGTGGAAGACCGAGGAGGCCGACTCTTCAGGTACACCGAGTAGCGGGTTAGGGTTCCGCACAAGGAAATGAATGATGTTGGGCGCTCGATCAGCGCTACGCAACCTCGCGAATGTGTCTTGCTCAATCTTGCACTTTCCACCACTCAACCTCGCGCTCATCTCACTCCTACTCTGAATACCATTTGTGAGAAGATGTCTGACAAGGAGGTTTTGCTATCTATGGGGTTTGACCCCACTCGCGTCGAATGTATGCGCACAGCTCGTCCTGTACGCCTCCACTTACGCGCGATGTTCTATCCGATGCAGGGGCACTGAAGGCTACAGGAAACCGCGGCCTCCAGCCCGCGATGGACTTTCTGATCGAGAACGAGGGCAAGCCGGGCGGGGGGGGGGGGGGGGGGGGGGGGGGGGAGCCGATGGACGAGGACGACGAGGATCTCGAGGCGCTCAAGGCCGTCTACGGGAAGAAGCTTGCAGGTGCAGGTGCTGGTGCCGGGTCTGGGTCTGCAGGGGAGGGCAGCACAGGTGCAGCGGAGGGTGCGGAAGCGAAGAGCATCAAGTGCACCGTGTGCGGGAAGACGTTCAAGTCCGTCGAGCTCGCGAACTTCCACGCGGAAAAGAGCGGGCACGACCAGTTCGAGGAGTCGACGGAGGAGGTACGCCGCACGCCCGCTCGATGTCTATTCACGCACCTAACTGTGTTGTGGCTGCTCGTGGGGACGCATAGATCAGGCCTCTGACGGAGGAAGAGAAGAAGCAGAAGCTCGCCGAGCTCAGGGCGAAACTCGCTGAGAAACGGAAGGTCAAGGCGAAGGAGGACGCGAAGGAGAGCCTCGCAAACGAGGCTATCCGCAGGAAAGCCGGCCGCGTAAGTATTCCCTTTGTCCTCACACTCTAGTCGGACGAAGGTGTACATGATGCCCCACACAGGACATCAACGAGATTCGCGAAGAGATGCAGCAGAAGGAGCTGCTGAAGGAAGCCGAGAAGAAGCGGAAAGGTGGGGCTATAGTTCTGCGTTTCGGCATGCTGCTGTACATGAGCACTGACGACCGCGCCGAACCTCAGAGAAGCTCGAAGACGCGAAGGCACGCGCGGCCGTGAAGGCACAAATTGAGGCGGACAAGAAGGAACGTGCGGCGAAAGCAGCACGGGAGAAGGCTCTGCGGGAGGGGAAGGCGTTCCCGGAACAGTCCACCTCCGCACCGACCCCCGCCGCGTCGACGGCTCCAAAGCCCGCAGGCAAGGACTACCCGGAGACACGACTACAAATTCGCATGGCGAGCGGAGGACAGCCATACACCACAACGCTTCCCAGCGATGCCCGTGCGCGAGCCCTTGTTCTACGATCATGGAGACGGTGATGCTGACGCCCGCGAACAGCCCTCCGCGCGGTGGCCGAGTTCGTCGCTGCACAGACCCTTGCGGTTGACGTCGACACGGTCAAGTTCTCCCTCACGTTCCCAAGGTACGCCATGCCGGCCCTGTCGCGGCTCCACCGCGGTGGGAGATTGCGGGTCCGCGTCCCATGCTGACCTGGGCGGCCGTCATGCAGGAAGACGTTCTCGCGGGACGAGATGTCACGCTCGTTGCGGGATCTGGGATTGACACCGTCAGCGGTAAGTGTGGCTCAATCTGTCGGTGGGGAACGCGTTCTGACGCCGAAGGGGGGACCAGGTCTTGATTGCCTCTTGAACCGGGAGGTCGTGATGTTGATGCTGTCCGGACGTTGCGTCATGTCCGGAACAGAGACGATTGCTGGAGTAAGAGGTCGCTGAGATGCATGTGTATTTGTACGCTATTGGGCGGATGCCTTCGTTGTATTGGACAGAGTTGGTTCACACTTCGCGCGCTGGGACCTGCTGGGACTGAGATAGGTGTGTACGCCGTTCCTGGGGAGAAGAGTATACGCATAATTGCTGGGCGGCTGTCCCTGGTGCACGGCGGGGGAGATAATCATGCGGAAGACGCCTTGGAACGGAGTGTGGGATCAGAGCGAACACAGCAGGATCATTGCTTTTCGCCGCGAGATCTGTCTTCTCTTCCTCCCCCCCATGGCCCTCTAAGTCCTCCTGCACACACCCTCTCCTCTCCTTTCATGTCCTAGCCCCCCATGGACGTCGCCCGCGCACGCTCGCCCCCCGCCTCTCTCGGCCGTCGCCCCATCGGCCCCCGCAGCCCCGGCAGAGCTGGCACCGCACCGCCCAGGACTATCGTCCCCCTCGACCTCAGCGCTCGTCTACAGGAGGCTGCGCCAGTCTTCGCGTCCCCAGAGCCTATCCTGTCCTCCAGCCCGCGCGCGGCGTCGCCAGAACTCCCTAAATCGCCTTCAGAGGAGGCGGCGACGCACCAGCGCCCGCTCTCCGAACACAGCGCCCGCAGCGAGCCTGGAGTAGGCGACACGACAGCATCTGTACGTGCACAGAGCCCCCCTCCGCTCTCATCCGAGGACGCGGGCCTCCCCTCTGGCCTCCCGTACGATGCAGACGAGCCTCCCAGCATGCCCGAGGAGACGGGCCCGCTAGAAGCCCCAGCGGCAGTCACGCTACCTCCGCCCGCACCGGAGCCCGAGCATGAGCCTTCCCCGCTCCCGCCTCGCGCGGACGGAAGCCGCCCGCCGTCCGCCCAGGTGAGCACCCACAGCAGAAGCCTGTCCGAGAAGAGCGTGCAAGCGAGCGCCCCCGCCCCCGCCCCCGCGTCTGCGCCCACCGAGCCCTCGTCCACGCCTGCGTCCACCCGAGCGTCGACCCCGGCACTCGCGCGCATAGCGCCGAAACGCCCACCTCTCGCGCCCCCGCCCGCGCTGAACTTCGAGACAGAAGCGATCCCGTGGAAGGGGATGCCGCTCGAGGCGGCACAGTGGACGCTGACCTCTGAGCAGTTGCAAGAGACGGTGTCGCGCGCGATCAGGCACTCCGCGTCTGAGTCGTTTATCCGCGTCGTGCCTACACATACATTCGATGTGGAACTTCCACAAGAGTTGGAGCGGTTGGAATCGGTACGTACCTCGCATAAGGGATTCTGTGCAGCGCCCGTCGCTTTCGGTGAAACTCATGCCGATAGATCGCTCTGGTTTTACTCTGGTTGTGGGGCATGGGGGGTTTCACCTAATGTGCCGTCCAGCATGGGCGAGCCGACAGTCCCCAACCCAAGGGATGCCCTTGCGATAGCAGGAGGTTGGTGGATTGAAATGGCTCAGCCTACAGCAGACGGGGACATGCCCCCAATCACAGCAAGATGACCCCGGTCTATCGACCTGAGTTTCCCTATGATTTCTATCAACTCTGTCTGGAGGCTATCGACTAACTCGCGGCGATCTAGTTGAGAATGACGACGCAGGCGCAGTACCGCTTCAGCATGCACCGACGAACGATGCTACTCCAGTCGTTAGCTGCCCTGTCCCAGTCGCAATACCCAGACAACGGCGACGGCGAAGCACTCTACAACTTGACGACGCAGCTCGCGGAGCTCACCGTCTCGTGTGATCGACTCATGGAGACCCTTGTGCGCATTTCCGACCAGCGTGCGCAGATCCAGCAGGTACAGAACCTGCACATCGCGTCCGCACTGTCGATGGCGCTTCGCAAGCTCAACACCTCCTACGCGAAGCGCAACGCGGAGCTGCAGGAGGTGCGTGCGCAGAACGAGGCGCTCAACGCGGAGCTCGAGGAGGCGTGGAGCATGGCACAGGACATGGCGCAGGAGATGGACGACCTCGACAACTTCGACCTCGCGTTTAGCGACGAGGAGGACGAGGACGCCGACGCGCTCGAGGCAGAGATCTACAACGACATGGATCGCATGTCCACAGTCACGAGCGTGCGCGACGCGGAGGTGCGCGAGATCACTGGCAAGGCCGTCGCGACGAAGGCGATGCTCACCACGCTCCCCTCCGGCGAGCGGCAGGGTGACCGGACGAGCCGCGTGTTCGCGGCAAAGAAACGGAGCAGCCGCACGTCCAAGGCGAGCCTGCGCATTCCGAAGACCCCCACGGGCGGCGAGCGCGCAGAGCGTCCTGACCGCTCCTCCATCCACTCCCTCCGCCGCCGCCAGAGCCGCAGCAAGAGCATACGACGCCGCTCAGAGCGCAACGAGGCGGTGTCGCCCGCCGACGAGGATGTTCCGGAGGTGCCCATCATCCGTATCCCGTCTCCCGCGCCCAAGAAGGAAGGCTCGTTCTTGGAGCTCTCCGAGACGAGGCCGGTCTCGCCTGCAATTAGCGCGGTGTCTGCGCCGCCCCCGCTCCCGTCGCCCCCGACAGAGACAGTGGGACACATCATCTCATGTGAGTTGGAACTGGCATATTCACCGGTCACAAGGCAGAGACTGACAGAGGCACTAGCGCCATCTGAGGATGCACCGCCGCCGGCACCTTCTATCCCGAACCCGCCGCCCTCGCCGACTTTCGATCATATGAACATACCCACAATCTCACTTCAGGAAGAGCCCAAGGCGCCATCTTCATCGTGGCGAGCGCGGAAGCTCTTCTCGCGACGTGTTCAATCCATGGTGCCGCCGCGTGCGATTGACGATACGGCGACAGCCCCACTCAAGCGCTCGATCTCGGAGGTCAAGCAGTTCGATGGCTGGCCGTTCCTCTCGCAAAAGACACAGCGGTTCTCGGTGCCGGTCCTGTCGGTCATCCAGCCCCTCCGAAGCCGGTCCTCGACCGACAGCGCACCCGCGGCGACTACCTCGCGGCCCTCGTCTAGCTCGACGAGGTGAACGCACGCATATATCAACTTAAGTTATCAAATGTACATGTCCTGCTGGCTTGGATCTTGTATCTCAGGTACGTTTGTCAACGCCGTCTTCTTCGACAGTGTGCTTATTGGTACACGCATGCAGTCTCTCCCTCTCATTCTGTTCTCTATCTGGAGTGGACCACCCCTTCGTTACCCCACCGTCGTAATACCAGCACGTCTCACACTCTCCACGCATGCTTGCTACCCCTGCTGTGCCTCCCCGGCTGTTCAACCTTTCCCCCTCGTATTTCCCCTCCCCCTTCCCCTTCGCACGTCCGGTCGTACCCTATCTGCAAACCCGGCCCCTAATCGTGCTTCTTCTGCTGGTACCGCTGCTATGTATGTGGCTTGTGACGGTCTCGCGGACTTTTGCTCTCTGGGCCCTTGCCGCTTCTGCACGCTTTTGTATCATTATCATACGCATCGATACCTCATCTATACACCAATGTCAAACTGGATGGCGAGAGAGGGAGAGAGAGAGGTGGATAGATCATCTCACATTATTGGCGCCACGTTCGCAGGCACTTTCTTGCCGCACAACTCAAGTGCTCAAGTGACCTCCATGGCAATGTTGGGCCTTTCTCGCGAACCCTGTCTGTACGTCCTGAACCTCTAGATATCCATATGGTGCTGTCTCTGACCATTTGCCGCCGCGACGACAGCATGTTGCCTCCCAAACCGTCCGCAATCTGCGATGCTTGCTGGCAAGGTCCTTTCGCCACGCATCTACCAAGCTAACTGTCAGCAAACCCTCTGACAAACTCCTGGCATGCGGCGCGATCGCAGAGGCGTTCCACCGCGTACTACCAAACTCCGCGATCTCGTGGGCTTGTGGCACGACACGCTTCTCCAGGATCTCCTTTGGTACAGGGCGATCCTGAAGGACGTTACGCCGCCCAGTGGAGTACCGTGCCCCGTCTTGGTCTTGGGCCTCCGTCGATGGGAAAGTCGGGACGGAGTGCCCGCCTGACTACGCAATAGCAATAGCGGTGGTGGCTCATTGCGGAGTCACGCTTGACAGCGGCTTTCATATTGATAGACCAGCATCGTTTTATGCTGCTCAGAGATCCCTGGAGCGATCCAGCCCAATACGGCAGGTTGACCCACTCTGCACCACGGCGCACCACGGTCTCGCCAGTATTTGCGACGCCGTGCAGGCACTGCAGGGTTCGCGCTCAACTTTACGGGTGCCGGTCGCCCTCAACCAGCCTTGCTGTCGGTCACGGCGACTCGATTACGCCTAAGAACGCCTGGAACGCGTTGGCGATGTCCGGGACATCTCAATTGCACCGTACTTGGCTCGGTGGTAGTGAGTAGCCCTCCGGGGTCGTCGGTGGTAAGCAACCAGCTGGGGTACCGGGCGCTCGGACGCTCCAAGCTCCATGAGCGGAAGTTTAAATTCGAGCTGGTCTATCAATATGAAAGCCGCTGGAAGACCCAGCATTTTGATCTGGGGAAGTGGCGAATAGGCTCCTGATCTTGCGCTCGGTATGGAAACAAATGATGCAGGTGGCAGTCGCCGAACCTGCGCGCACCGCGAATATCGATTCGTTTTGGTTCGTTTGAAAGCTCCTTATCCACCAATCTCACTGAAGTGCATGTGACATTGTTGGCTATATCCACGCATACTCCTCACGGACACGATTCACCGAGCTGGCAGACCCGACACGACAACGTCGGGAGGAGCGGCGTCGGACAGGGGCTCTCGACGATGAGCACCAACAAGGTCGAGGCGGCTTCGCGCTCCCGGTCCACACATCGTCCAGTGTCTAGCCGACCGCATCATATACTGTATTCCCAATCATTGTTCTCAACAGCGATGGCATGATGGTGCTGAATATAAGACTATGCAGAGGCACGGTGTAGCAGATGTGTCGTATTGCACGACTACTGAATTGAGCATGGATCCGTCGCGCAACAAATACATGCATACCAATGAGACCCCAGATAGAATTTGGTACTGTCGCAATGCCCTCATAATATGGTATCTGCCTCCTGCAATGGGGATCGGCGACGACCCCGCCCGCCTAACGCCCGCGCGAGAGCCGAATCAACCTCCTGATATCCTCAAGCACGTCGCCCTCGCGGCGCGAGCTCCGCGAGCTGCTGCTGCTAGCGGACGGGAGCCCCGCGGGAAACGGAAGCCAGCCCCCATCGCTCCCGTCTATGCAGTCGGTATCCCTCGTCGCGCGGAGCACCGGCTTGCGCGACATCTTCAGCAGCTTCTCGATGTCCTCGAACATCCCTGCATCGGGGCGCTCGTGAGGCGCGGGGGCGTGCCGCAGCGAGGGCGTGCGCAGAGAGGAGAGGGGGAGGGGTGGCGGCGGCGGACGCAGCGGCGGAAGCGGTCGGAGAGCGGGGACGGACACGACCTGGTACGCGGGGAGGCTGGGGGATCGTGAACCTTGTTCGTGCTGGTAGTCTCGATCGCGGGGGCCTTTGTAGCGGCGATGGTGTTCATGGGTATGATGATGACGACCACGGTCATGTCTTTGCTTGTCGAGAGAGGCTGCGGCTGGAGTTACAACCGTGGGTGAAGGTATGGCTGACGCGGAGGGCAAGGCCTTCGAGTTGCGACGTGACCGCGAGTCCGTAGAGGGGCAGGAGTGGGCATAGGAATAGGTCTCTTGCGGCACTCCTGCGATAGAGATGTCTTTTGCGCGCAGTGTTTTTGGATGCGAGTGCGCAGGCGCTATGTGCCCTGAGTGCGATGGAAGCTCGGATGAACGCGGACGCGAATGCAGGTTGGTCGGCTCGTGTTGCGCCGTAGGCTGCAAGACCGCTGGGGATGGAGAGCGGTGAGGAGGCGAGAGGGAATCATGTGAGTCGTCACGGTCGGCGATGTTGCCAGAGGTCTCATCCCCGTTCAAAGACAGCCTTGAAGCCTGGTCACCGGACCGACCGCTGCTGTGCTGGACACTGCTCCCAGAGCGGGATGACACATCGTCTGCAGCGAAGGATACACAGGAACGGCTGGAACTATCATCCGGAGCTGGCTGCAGATAGACAGGTGTTTTCCGCGACGATGGGCCCTTCGGCGGTCCTGCAGGCGTAGCCTCCGCCCATGCGCGAATGCTAGCGCGAGTAGGGCCGCCGGAGGGAGGACTCGTGTGCGGTGGTGGAAGCTCCGACAGCTCCCCGGACTGGAGTGATGTAGCGACGCAGGAGTCATGGTCCTGGTCTGGTTCCGGATAGATGGCGAGACACGAAGGGCGTGGAGACTGGACAAGTTTGGGTGGAGTCTCGGCTGCGGAGTCGGGCGACTGGGTTTCCGAGAGCGAGGATGAGTTGTAGTAATCATCGCGGAACGAGAACAGGGGCTGTTTGGTGCGGCACAGGTTAGTAACGTCTCTAGTGCTGAGCTTGAGGATCATAGCTACCTTGCTGGACGAGGAACCGGAGCCGGAAGCGAAAGAGTTGGAAGGGAAAGATTTTGACTGCGTGCTAAGAGGAGTTGAAGTGGTCGGTGATAATGCACCCTCTCGGTCATGGCGAGCGGCAAGGGCGTGTTTGGTGAGATGGGGCCGCGTAGGCCGCTCCGGAGAGGATAAAGAAGGCAGGCTGGTATGCTTTTCCCCCATGAGGCCAGAGTACAAGGCCAAACTATGGACGGAAGCAATCACGCCCGCATAAGCAAATGCATGCGATGGATAGCCCGCAGACGAAGATATCGCGTGGCGATGAGTCTTGGGCAGAATCGACATGATAGGTGATCTTGTATACAGCCCGGAGTCATGATAGGCGTTGGCATGAAAGGGCGAAATCTATGTCCGCCAAGCTGACATAGATTGCGTTCTTCCGTGGTGCACTCTAAAAGGAAACGCGAAGGGTCAAGGAGATGGGACCCACATCAACTGGACTTGCGGAGTATCCCGGTGGTTGTTATACGCGATGATGCAGCTAATTGCCACAATCGCCTGGATGCCGCACTGCGGCAAGAGGCTAGCAGCAGATGGGAGGAGGTTGTCAGTACGACGCAATCTGTTCGAGGTCGAGATCAAGCAAGAAGGCGGATCCGCAAAAATGACAATGTAGAAGGGGAGGAGACACGGCGAGAGGCAGGGAGGCAGAACGGCGAGCTGCAGAAACCGCACGAGTTATAGCCCTCTGAAGGCGGTGTTGTGTATTCATGATACCCAGGCTCGATAGCCCAGGCGGCAACTATTCAAGGTGCGCTCGGCTGACAGGCGCCTATGCACAGAAACTCGTCATTTGCGGGTGAACGGGGCGTCTTCCGTTAGCAGCTGCTGTTGCAGGCGCCCCTGGCGATTCTGCGCAATAATCTCAAATATCTCTCTCCCGACCCATACAGCTTCATACTACCGCGCTCGGTGGCAACAGTTACTTACCTACGACCTCATCGTTCGAGGAGTCCGAATGCCATAGAAGGACGGGGCAAACGACAGTTGTGGGGCCGATGCACTGCATATTGCCCGGACGCTTGTGGCACCGACATTTCTCCCTGAAGCTTGTCATCACCGCAGGACTCTCGCGCCCGAAGATCGAGGAACCTCGGCCTCAATTCGTTGTTGTCCGCTTCAGTCCCGCGTGAAGCTGAACGTTGAACACTCGTCAGCGGTGATGGTCGAAATTCGTGATGGTTGCGGATACCTGAGCGGTGCATGTGAGTTTACACCTGGAACAGCATGGGTACATTTGTCAACGATCCGTGATTTGAAGATTTTCTGGGATCATCTGTGTGCAGCGGTCCGTGATGTTTCGTATACCATGGCGAGTAGACTGTGGGTGGCCGTGGAATGAAGGCAAAAGACAGACGAAGAATGCAAGTCCGGCTCGAAACAGCGCTAGCGGCGTGGGGTTGACTTCAGCGCTTCAGCTTCAGGGCCGGCGCTTGCCTCAAAGAGGATATTCCATCAAAGCCGAGAGAGAGACTGCACCTTACTCTCGGGATCACCATCGATTGCACGCTATACCGTAGCATGAAGACCCGAACTGAAATAAGAAATACAGTATGTGCCGGGGGACGATGCGCAGTACATGTGTGTCCATATCGCCCGAACCCAGGCCACGCACAACCACACAAGCCGCACGAACGCTACGAACAAGTACATACTCGCTCAAGAGACGAACCCAACAGCCATCTTGAGGAAGCGTCTCCAACCGAACGGTCAAGAACACATGAGACACAAAACATGGCATCATCCTGGGAGACCTGCCGCCCCAAAATCGTGTCCGTCACGACTCACGCCCAGCGTCCCCAGCGCAGTCTTCAGACCGAACGTCCGCGCGAATTGTGGATCATTTTCCTAATATCCTCGAGCACGTCGTTCTCTCGACGCGAGCCGCCGGGAGTACTGACGCTGCTGTCAGAAGGCGGGCCCGCCGCGAACGGCTGCCAGCCCGCGTCGCTCCCACCCGCGTCGGAATCTCGGGATGTGCGCCTGCGGAGCACCGGCTCGCGCGACGTCTTGAGCATCGTCACGATGTCATCGAATATACTGCCCTCCGAGTTTGCGTTGAACTCGGGGCTACGGGGAACCGGGGTCGTGCGCAGCGAGGGGAGGGGCAGTGGTGGTGGCGGCGGGGGTAGGGACGGAAGGGGAGGGAGAGCGGGCATGGACACGACCGAGAGCGCGGACGAGTCCGACTCCTGCGAGCGGTCACGATTGCGTTCTCGGTAACGCTGCCGGACGATGTGGTGGCGATGCTGACGGTGGTGGTGGAGATGACGGCGGTCACCGTGTCCATGCTGGTCGGGATGAGTTGGGGCAGGGGCCAAAGCAATGGACGGCGGGAGGACTAGCGCGGGAAGGGACGCCTCGGGGCTCGATTGCGAGTCCACGGAGGAGTCGGATTGATAACGTGGACGCGCAATTGGCGTGGCGTTGGCGAGAGGGGCGTGTCGCGCGCGTGGCGTCGCCAGTGGATGCGAGTGTGTATGCGCGACATGCCTGGGGTGCGATGGGAGCTCGGATGGATGCGGATGCGGGGCGCTGATCTCGCGTTCCGCTGCAAGCCTCAGGTCACCTGGACTTGGACTGCCGCTGGGAGGCGAGCGGGCGATATGGGAGGACTCCGAACCCTCACCGTCGGCTACGTTGCCCGAGCTTTCCTCCCTATCCAAGGACAACCTCAGGGTATCGTCGCCCGAGTGACCGCTGCTGCCGCTGCTCTGGACGCTGCTCTCCGCGGACACCGGGAGATCGCGTACGGCCCTGAAAGGACTGGAGGGGCTCCGATTGTTATCCGAGATCGACTGTGGCGAATCGGGTGTGCCCTGCGGCGGGCTCAGATTGTGTGTGCCTCGCGCCGACCGACGATTCGGTGGTCCTGCAGGAGTGGCCTTCGCCCATGCGCGGATGCTAGCACGCGTGGGCCCGCCATAGTCCCCTGACTCGCTCGTGACATAAGGAGAACTAGTAGGGGGCTGTGGATGCTCCGGTGACTCGCCGGATTGGACCGATGCAACGATGCTTGAGCCGGTATCGAGGTCGTGATGGATGGGGATGTAAGCAGAGCGTGGTGATTGTACAAGCTTGGGCGGCGTCTCGAGCCCCGTATCGGGTGATTGTGTTTTCGAGGCTGAAGACGAGTTTGGGGTATCATCGCGGAATGAGAAGAGGAGCTGTGCGGTGGTATGCGATTCAGTAAAGTAGTCTCTCGTCGAAGTTAAAATCATAGCGACCTTGCTGGACGAGGAACCAGAGCCGGAATCAAACGAGCTAGAATGGGAAGCTATCCCCTGCAGGTCGAGGTGAACTAGGGCGGTCGGTGATTCTGCACTCTCACGGCCATGGCGAGCGGCGAGGGTGTGTTTGTTGAGGGGAGGACGCGCGGGCTGCTTTGAAGAGGGTGGAGAATGCATGGAAGCATGTCCGTCTGTCATGAAGGGTCGGTCAAGACTATGGGTGGGGGATCATATGGCCAAAATGAGCAAACGGTGGGCATTATTCAGAGCCCGAAGTCGATGATACATCGTAGCGGTGGTTCTCGATCAGGGCCCATGGCAGGTCAACTTGGATACAGCTTCGCCATCGACAGACGACACAAGCGTAATCCAAGTTAAGATGGACATCGCCTAATTCGCCGACACACTACGACACACCACATCTTGTCAGGCTTCACATCAAGCGTATCAGAGGGAGGCTACTTTACCTGGATTCGGGAGGTGAGACGGTGGTGTTATCTGGACGATGGCGCGATAGCCTGCAACTTGAACGGCTGCCTGGAAGACACACTGCAGGGGGAGCGGCGGGAAGAAGGGGTGAGGAGAGTGCTCGACCGACGCCACCACCTATGGGCAGTACTTGAAGACCAGATGATTAAGACAAAGGAAAGAAACAGCCCAAAGGAAGCGCGATGGGAGAAAGCATGAAGGCAGGAGGGCGAGCTACGAAAAGCTGCAGAGCTGAGATGTTATAGTCGTCCCCGGAAGGCAGTGCCGTATATTCATACCCCGTCCGTGGCAACTTTTCAAGTTGCGCTCGGCCAGCGCCACACTTTGTGCTTCGCGGCGTCTATGCACAAACACTCGTCATACGCGGGTGGGAGTCGGCGCGGGCTCCATGGCCTGCTGCCTGTTCCCGGTCCTGCGCATCCGACCAACTCTGGATCTCGGGATCCTGCTATTGGCACCGGCAGTCATGAACGCGATGCTACTTACTTGGGTGGCTTGTCACTTGCGGCAAGAGGCCAATGTCGTGATTGTTGGAGACTGGAGCAGTATATTTGTGTTATCGTAGTGCCGGCCTCCAACGCCGTGATCGCATGAGTCGCTACTTTGCGAGCAAGACTTCCTAGACGAGTAGTCACTTCCATTTGCTCAAAGTTCCAGGAACAGGCTACAAAGTGAAGCAGGTCGGGACGGAGTCTTACGGGCGACTTGACGAGGATACTCATTATAGGCGCTTATGGAAGCAGTGCACTCGCGCCTGCCACATGCCAACATCCGATAAACACAACGGCCGACAGTTTGGGCAGTGTCCTCAGTATGCACCCCCAGGGAATGTACGGTATGTGCACATGTAATGAGGCAAAGGGCGAACATTACCCAGATGCCACGAGCGCCTGCAGCTCACGGATAGCGTTAGGGCAGGACTGAGGACTCGTACAGCGCACACGTTCAAGTCGCCTTTCAATTCCACGTACATCATCGATGCATCATGTGGCATGCTGGCATGCGTCTCCACTCCGAATCATTTTCGACTCGCAGGATCGATGGTCTTTGAGAACATTCGCGTCCAGCTCCCCAGCATTCAGCGAGTCGCTATGCCACGACAAGAGCTCACGCAGGATCCAACATACCACGGTTTCTTTGCATTAACCATAGGATAGCGGTGTCGAATGACTGTGCCCACATGTGAACCTCGTGGAGCTGCGGTAGGCGTTCGGATTCGAGCCTTAAGCTTCAGGCCTCAGGAGGCGCCCTAGCCTCATCCGTCGCATCCGACCTCACGCTCAGGATCACCCATTGTACGACGTGTTTCGTGAGTACCATAATCTTCAGATAATCATGAAAGCAGCTCAAGATAGACTCATGGTCTATCGTCTATCATTGTAACATCTAGCATGCCTCGCTTTCTCAACACCTGGACGGGCGAGTTCGAGTGGCATCCAGACCCTAACAAGGTTGCGTATGCGATTCTGTCTCATACCTGGCGATCCCTGGGTGAGGGCGGAGAGCAATCATATGATGAAGTCCTCAAACTACAATCCTTGGTGAGACCTTACTCGAATCGTCCAACCCCGCCGGATCACTAGACCTTGCCAGACAAACCAGCTATCCAATCACACCCCCATCCCAGAAGACCCCGTCAACACGCTCCCCCCGTCCATCTTCTGTCACCCCGACCTATCGCAGAAGGTCAAAGACGCATGCAGGGTCGCTCGAGAGGATGGATACCGGCTTCTATGGATCGATGCGTGCTGTATCGACAAGTCGAGCAGTGCGGAGCTCTCAGAGGCGATCAACTCGATGTTCGAGTGGTATAAGCTGGCCTCTGTCTGCTACGCCTACCTCGAGGACGTCCCCGATGACGACCACTCGCAGCTCCGAGTCGCGGAGTCCGCATTCCGGGAGAGCAGATGGCACACGCGCGGTTGGACGCTACAGGAGCTCATCGCGCCGCGCAGGGTTGTCTTCCTATCCCAGACGTGGCGCGTCGTGGGTACGAAGGCAGGGCTCGCATCCATTCTGGAGGATATCACAGGAGTCGATTTCAAGATCCTCATTGATCCGGCCCTCGTGCACTCGGTAAGTGTCGCGCGCAGGATGTCTTGGGCTTCCCGTCGGAACACAACGCGTGTCGAAGATCGTGCGTACTCTCTGCTGGGTATCTTCGACATCCACATGTCGCCGATCTACGGGGAGGGACCACACGCGTTCCTCCGTCTCCAGCAGAAAATCGTCAAGACCATCCCCGACCAGAGCATCTTCGCATGGGGTCGGAGCTGCATCCTCTTCAGCCTTGTGGAGGGGAAAGGCGAGATCAAAGACGATGACTCCTCGTTCGGCGAACTCTTTGCCAGCTCTCCATCGGCCTTCAAGCATAGCGCTAATATCACTCTCCTGCCGCCCGAGGACTTCGCATCTCGCATAGGTCTTCCACGAAAGGAGATACCCTCTCTACAGTGTTTCTTCACTTCACAAGGTGTCCGTGTCCGGCTACCTTGTATCGAGATTGAGAGCGCGTCGCGACTCTTGAAGGCCCTGCTCACCGTCCCGAAGGACTCCGACGCCTCAAGATCTGCAACGCCGCCGGAAGCCTGCGCAGCGTGTATGGAGGCCCGTGAGCCGTCTCATGTCTTGGCGCTGCTGCAATGTGAAGATGAAGCGGGCTCCCTCATCGCTCTTCCTGTCTTCGAGCCGATCGGATATTGGAGCCGCGGCCCAAACGAATTTGACCAGGGCCGATATATCAGCTTCGCGTCAGGATGCGTCAACGGTTCATGCCCGGCTCTGTCGCGCGCGCCGTTACCTCTAATCCGTCTAATCTGCCTGACTGAGGAGGCCTTGTCAGAAACTCTGAAAGACTACTCAAGGACGCCCCCGGTTCAAGAGCTGCGTCTTCTCTTCTCGGCCCTATCACTGGGCAAGCGTCGCCTGGAGGCTTCACGTTCTTTGTTTCCAAGTTTCTCTTCTACAGAGGAATCAGAGGAGCTCAATATCTCAGGCTGGACAGAGGGTGGAGAGAATGGGGTGATCTTCTCTTTCGCACCTCGCACTCACCGCGAACTAGATGCAGTAGGCTTCACTCTCTCCCCTATGAGCATTCGGCGCTCAGAGGAGAAGATTACCCTCGATACTACGCTCACATCCAACTACGCCCACGGCGGCCAGGGCGAACAGACGAAACAATTCGCTTCCCTTACCATTACTCTCCATTTACCTGGGGCCACAGCCCCTACGGCCCAGGTTTGGGGCACCTCAGGTCATGATTACGCGGAAGTCTCCCTCGACTTCGATATCTACGACTTGGCTGACGCCCACCATCCGAAAAGTGGAGGATTCGGAGGACAGCCTGAGGATAGGTTCGCTGCATATTCTCACCCTGCGGATTGATAACGAGTCATGAGCTGACGCCAACCGTAGGATTCAGTACCGGCAGTGGCTACGATGGTCTATCTATGAGTGCGGGAATCCATTGCGAAGCAAACACACAATCGTCAGTGAATCCGGCTTCGACATCCCGGCGGACTTCAGTGATGTGAATGGAAAGGACCTCCGCCACTTGCGGCTCGCGCTGGAGCGCCCTGCGCTCATCTCGAGTGCCAATACACTCTGGGTTGTCGTAGAGCTTTCCGACAAGTTCACGCAGCCCCCATCTGCTGTTCCCGCCTCTGAAGCGCCTCCGCCTACCTCCGACGCGGAGCAGGACGCTGATGGGCCCTCTCGCAATACTTCGCTCTCTCACGACTCATGCCCCACACCCGGCCCACTTCGTGTCGACCTCCCAGGTGCACGGAGTACCTTGGACGCATCGCAAGAAGTGGGTTCATTCCCGCGCCCTTATATCTTATAGTACGATGCACTGAACATCACGGTGCTACAGCGCTCCCGTGTAAGGTCGACAGTCCCTCCAGAGATCCTAGGAGTCTCGCTCGTTCCATCGTCGATTCCTCCGCGAGAGGATAGTTCTGGCGCGTCGTACGGCGACGTAGGAGAGGCGTATGCAAGCAGGGAGAGTGTCGAAACACTGCGGCGGGAGAACAAGGCTCTTCGTGACGAGCTGTCGTCACAGATAGCGCACTTAACGTCTCGCATCGAGGCATTAACCGCCTCGCAAGGTGCGCATATATTTTGGTCATCTGAGCAAGTTCTGAACCTTTGGAATCGGAGCAGCATCGAACAATGGGAATGTGTCAACGCTCGAGTCCTAGTGACGAGGTGCGTGATCTCATGGTGGGCGTGTTGAACATATCATCGCGACTGTGTTGACCCTTCCGACTTTAGCTTCTATATCGCATCGGCTACGACGACGCTTAGCGCACAAGACATTTTCAGTAATACTGACGCGCTTTGGAGAGTATTTACCGTGATAACATCCTGACGTGGCAAGCTTGTACTACAATGACCACCGTGATTGCACTTGTTCGCGCGAGTGTGCCCCAATCCTGCCTTGCAAGAATACGAGGGTAGTAAGGACGGAATGGCAGATACATACAGTATGAGAGCGCTGTACGGGACTGCCGCCTCTCCTTGCACGTCACCGCTCGTGAGCCGGTATCAGTTCGGGAGCATGCCAGTGGTACAGCCGCTCGACAGACGGCCCACGAGCGTCGGCTTTCCCCAGCTGCGCCCGCAAGATTTGCACCACGGCGGGGATGTCCGCGTCCATGTCTGTTGAGCTATGGGCGATCGGCTCGAGGAGGACGTTTGCGTAAGTCTGGCCGAGCATCGTAGCCTCTTCCCAGAACATGTGCGACGTTCGCGAGCGCGGCATCAACTCGAGCACAAGGGTGTCGCTACCCGTCCTGTGATATTCCGGATGAGACCGTTCGAACTAAGGACGAGGTTGAAAGCAGAAAAGTACTCACCATCGATGGTGGTAGAGCCCGCCACCGTGCGGCCCGATCACAGCCCGGACGTTTTCGTGGAACCAGTCCATCTTCTGCGGCTGCGTAGCGATGACCAATTCATGGAAGAGCACGAGCTCCTCGCCCTGATTGCGCTCGGCGAGGAGCGCGCGGATTTGGTCAAGCATCTTGTCTTCGTTGAGCACCCTCCGCCCGCCGTTGGACGTTGATCCATGAGAACGGCTGACGTACACAACCTGTCGAGGTGCAGAGTCAGAGCTATACGGCGGGTGCACGAGTCGCCCTGAGAGCAGGGAACACGCACCTTTTTCCGTCGGTCTATGGGTACACCGACGGGATCTAGTCCGAACATTTCAAGCGAGCGCAGCGAAAGCCACGGGTGAATGAGCGGCGAGCGGCACGAGAAAATCACGGCCTTCGCTGCGACGCGCGGCGCGTGGAATTGCACCTTCCCGCCGCCCAGCCCGAGCATGTCCCACATCTCAGAAACAGCTCCGGCGGGAGAGCGTCCCGTGACGACGTCGGGTGCGGCATGCCCGAGTGTGAAGTGGTGTGCCTGCGCGACGACGTGCCTACGCACAGGTGGGAGTATCAGCGGTGTTAGCGGATGGCTGCCGCTGTCATGCACGTACGTCACTCTATCAAGGAAATGCTGGAATGACCACGAATCCGGAGACGTCGCGATCAGAAGGGTATCGACGGGAAACGCGGCGTCGTATTCCGCTACATTCGTGAGCGTGTTGATGGCGGCGTCGGCGGGCGCAGTCTCGAGGCCTGCAGTCGTCACGCCGTCGCTCATGCAGGCGTTGTCCGTCCATACGTCGGCGGGGGGATCGCCCTTGTACGTCGCATTCGCCAGAACCTGCAACATCCAAGCATTGTCAGCCGTGCTGTCTCGCCGCAGGCATGTATACCATGCCGTGCAGGGTACCCACAATATTCTGCCCCGTCTGCCCGCGGTAGCACACCCACTCCTTGTCGCTGCAGAACGCCGCGCGGTCGCTGATGCCGTCCAGCAAGCGGCGCCATTCCGCCCGGTCCTGTTCGAGACGGCTCGGAGCGAATAGCGGCTCCCGCAGGCGGAAGTCGGGGTAGATGAGCTCCTCTCCGAAAATCGCGCCTTCTCGCCGCTGTGCCAGGCAGGGGCCAAGGTACGGTGGGGCACCAGGCGGGCAGGTTGTGACCGATATGGGCGCCCAATGTCGGGAGGCGAGGTCGAGGCCGGCGGCGAGGAAGGAAGGAAAGGAGTCTGCCAAGCGCTGGGAGGTTTCCGTTCGTGTCGAGGATGAGGGCGGTAAGAGTGGTGCCAATGACGGTAGATCGCGGGCCCTGCGTGCGTCGATCCCAAGCACCAGAATGATGAGGAACACAACGGAGGCTAATAGCAGACCAAGTAGGATTGCTATCGAACGGCTGTGCTTGCGGAGGGGCGGGGCCTGTTCGAGATCTGTGCCGTCCTCGACATCGAGGCGTTGGTACGCTGGCAGCGACAGGGGCGAGGACGGGGAGAAGCGCCATGGTAGTCGCATCGTGCAAGCGAAGCAGGCCGAAGGGTGGTATGGAGGGGTTACTCGACACGCACCACGATGGTTAAGCCGCTAGAGCGTCCGGGCATGGTTTGCCGCGGTCAGCCAGCATGAGAATCGAGCAAAGCCGCGTTTCGGGGCCGCCGTGTTCGCAGCGGTACTTGACGCTGTCCACAGGTACTAGAGCGTCAGTACTGTGCTCGTCGATGCGTCCTTCGCATCCCTCAGACCAGCAGCTTGGAAACGTTCTTCCGCCGTGCCTTTTCCGACTCCACATCCCGGCAAACGAGTGACCGGTCCATTCTTCAATAAGTTGAACTCTGCACTTTGTACAGTGATCAGCGGTGGATGCGACGATGTCAGAGTGTGCCTTGCTGCGCTTACGGCGGGGCGCCTCTGCGACGAACGGAGGCGCGGATGTGTAGATACCATCTGCAAGGCTGGGCGAGCGCATCTCAACCCTCCGGGTCCGATGTCACCAGCGCTGCGCTTGAGGCCTTCGTTTGAACCAAACTTCCCATTTGTGCGCAGCAGCGTTGATCGACCTCTGGAGAACGAGGACAGTCGAGGTCAAACCTGGTGCGGAGTGTCGCAATGCGCAGTTCGACGGTAAAACCTGACTCACTCGCTGCGTACAACCTTGAATCGCTGGTTGATCTAGGCTGCAAACTCCATTAAGATATAGGTATACATTGCCAGGTTACCGGCGTGCACCGAAGTACCAGTTTGCGTTGGTGCTGAAAGATTGGAACCTGTTCAGACTGCTGAACAGTGTTTACGGGCGCTAAAATATGTTGCGCAGGTCTCATGCTTGGCGAACCTTCGAGGCCACCACCCAGCATACACGCGACGGGTGACTGCGAAAGACGGGGCGCAGCAATCTGATCGTCAGCGCACTCGAGGCCGAGGATGTGTACGGCGCAACCGTTAACGTATGTACGTTTGACAAGCAGGCAGGTCACTTGGCCATAAAAGCCCGCCCGCTTTCCGCCTCATACACGCGCAAGTCCACAACTCCTACGCATTGAACGAGTCTCAACTTGCCTATCATCATACATGGTATGGTACGTACCAGAAGTCCTAGTCAAACTTGAAGCGGCTCACACATCAGTGTACCGATCCGATCCCGAGTATATTGAATGGAAGCAATAAAGACCCAGTAAGAACACAAGCATGGCCATGAACGAAACTCTTCAGCCTCAGTCCATGCACCGACGATCGCCGTAAACCCGACACATCGCACGGGTTTACAGCACGGCGGCGAACGTGAACGCGGCCGCACCCAGGGCAACGGCCGCGCGGAAGAACTGGCCGTCGACCGCGAGCGCGCCGACGGCAGCGTTGGGGGTCGTCGTCGTGTTGTCGCCCGACTTGGTGCCGTTGACCGCGGCCCCAGCCTGGGGCGCGACGCTCGCGCTGCTGGAGGCCGCAGCGGAGGCTGCAGTTGAGCCAGACGGGGCCTGCGTGCCTTGCGTGCCAGAGGCCGCGGAGGTACCGGAGGCCGCAGCGGTGTTGGAGGATGCGCCGCTCGCGCTGACCTGGCCGACGACGGTCGTGGAGCCGGTGGAAGCCCCGCCGGTGAGGTAGGAGGGGGCCGCAACCGCAGTGGAGGGATCGACGAGCGCGCCAACGCCCCAGGGGATGCTCTGGCCGTTGGGCTGGGTGGCGTTGGGCTCGGGGGTGACGTTTCCGTCATTGTTGCCGATGGCGAAACGAGTCGTCCACGTACGGGTTGCGGAAGCAGCCGTCGTGAACTGGTAGAAGTAGATGGCAGAGTTGGGCGTGACCTGCGAAAATGAATGCAGGTGAGCGCTGATTGACGTTAGTCTCGCGTGATATGTGAAAGCACGCACCTGAGGGCAGTCATAGCTGAAGGTGTTCTTCGTAGCGTCAGTACCGTCAAGGGTCGCCACAGCTGGTGCACCCGCTTAGAAGCCTGAGAGAGGTGATCACTGGATGGACGTACTGGTGAGGTGGATCATGTTCAGGTTGTCGCCAGTCATGAGCTCGACGTTCATTTCCTTCCAAGTGCCAGTGGTATCGACATCCCAAGCGAACGTGCACTTGCCACCCTCCCTGAAGACGTCGCCCGGACCGGGGGCAGAGGGGGTGGGATCGGCGCGCACAAACGCGGTGCCTGCGAGAAGAGCAACAAGGGTAGCGTATGGGAACATTGTGAGGGGTATTTTCGAGGTTGGGTAGTGTGGGGGAGAGTTGCTTGAGCTGGCATATTATTAGATACAGTCGCAAACCTGCGTGCAAGCGAGTGACCAACCTTCGAGACTGTCGACCGAGCAATGCAAAAAGAGCGACGGGGTAAAAGGAGAGACAGGTACGCCGACCGGGAGGCTGAGGGGGACAAGAGCACACCGAGGACGACGGGATGGAGAAAGAGCAACAAGGCACGACGGCCATTCCACCCCTCCTCCCAGCGCTTGTCTCCCACGTGGTCGCTAACTATAGCTCACCTCGTCCTTCGTGACTTTCTCTGTCCACGGACCACCACAGTGCCAGATTCAGTGGGAGTCGCACAGATATTTGCAGAGTATGTACTTTTGACGATATGGTGTGTATACGGTGGCACGTACTAGATCTGATCTCCCACTCGCATTTTGACAGGCGCTGTGAATGAGTACATAACACAGGTCCATCGACCAGTAATTACCAAAACCTACCTCTCAACTTCAATCCACAATACCTCCGAACAAGATGGAAGGGCTACCGGCCGAGATCTATGGCTTGATATTCTCCGAAGCCTGCACCGACGACGGATATACCGGACGCTCTCTCGCCCTCGTCTCCAAGACCATCCGCGCCGCTTCCTCCCCGCACATCCTGCAATCCATCGCGCTCTATGGCTCCCACCAGCTCTCCGCGTTCGCCAAACTCCTCGAGCATCGCGCGCCCGAGGACTGCCGCATCCGTCACCTCTTCCTCACCGACCGCCGCCGCGTCTGGATGGAGTACGCGCCCGGCCAGGACCGCTCCCAATGGGTCGACAAGCGCATGAAGGAGGAGCTGCACATCAACGACCCCATGCGCCGCTACTCCTCCGACGCCATCGTGCAGATCGTTCGCACCGCCGCGCCGAGCCTGCGCACGCTCGCCTTCCTCCTCTTCGACCTCTACGACGAGAACACGCTCCCCGCGGCCTTCCCCGCGCTCCGCGAGCTCACGCTGCACGCGTCGTCGCTCATGTGGCGCGGCGTGCCCAGCCTGGCCCCCTGCCCCGCGCTGCGCCGCCTGCACGTCATACAGGACTACTCGTTCCCCAGCGCGGCGGTGAAGACGATCTCGGGCCTCGCGCCGCACCTCACGCACATGCGCATATCTCGGTTGACGGGCTCGCGAATTGCCTCCGGCGACATCCTCGATGGCCTGGAGAGGATGCTCGAGGAGCAGGCCGACGAGCCGGCAGCGGACCCTCTGCCTCCGACCTTGCCTTCATCGTTGGAGAGGGTCTTCGTGCAGATGGCACAGCAAGCGCTGTACGACGACAACGGTGCTCTTCAGGTGCTTTTTCAGGCTCTCGTCTTTTTGACTCCACATTGCATGCTGATCAGCACTCGACAGCTGTTCACCTCCCCGCACGCGTATGAGCTGAGGGACATCGCGCTGCGCGACACCCGCCAGCGCATCGTCATGCTGCGCCCTGCGCTGTGGGATACCGCCGCGTTCGGGCGATACGAGACGGATATCGAGTACTACATGGGCGTCAAGTCGGGCTGGGAAGGTCGTCTCGTGGGGGAGGACGGCGCGTGGGCGCTGGACCCTGAGGACGTGCTCGCCATGAACGGCATGGACGACTCGGAGGAATAAATGTGCGGCTACATCACCAATACGCAATGCGGCGTAGAGCCCGCATAGACCACGTCTATACCAATCACGGACGGTAGCAGGGACCACGCCTCCGATCCTCACTCCTAGCTCCTAGTCGCCGCTTGTGCACAACACGACCTGTGGAGTACATCAGAGTACGGCTCGTACATCAATAACGCTACGGCACTCAGCCTGTCCCCTCTCAGAACGCGGAGACGAACCCGACCACCGTTCCGCCCAACGCGAGCACCTCAGACCGGGGTCCTGCATGGATGCCAACCGCACCGTTCGGGTCCCTCTTCCCGTTAACAGCGCTGTTCTCCGATGCCCCGTTCCCAGTCATCGATGTGGCAACGTCTGCGTAACAGTGGCAGCGCTCGACGCGTTGTCCACTGCCGTCGCGGAGTCCGGAGCTGCCTGTAGCCAATGTTGACGCCGTTCCCAAGTCCGTCGCGCTCACAGTCGAGTTCACCGTCACGCCCAGCGGCCGTAGGCCCCTTTCACAGGGTGTGGGCGCGAGATCTTCGGGCACAGAAAGCGGGTTTCCTAATACCTAGTCTCGGGCCAAAATACTACCGGGCCACCGCAAAACTTGCTTGTCGCTCGACCGCCAGCCGCCAGGAAGGTCTGCTTGTCTGTATTGGGATCAGAAGCCATGGTCACTGGTCAGCCTTACGATCCGGGTATATCGCCTACATCATCCAGGGCTGTGCCAATTTTTGGCACCCACCACTTACTCACATGGTCAAGTCAACCGCTGCTGCCTTCTGCGATATCAACGTTCATCGCGGCCACCTTCTCGACCGGTGTGACTTTCTAAATTCTGGCACTCCGTACTGAAGCTTTATCTCTGACATCTTTGCACGCTTCTCAGGCTCGATCCTCGTGCCGGTGTGCGTTATTGAAGCATGCGGGACCTGCTCATATTGGAGCGAAAGGCTTGGAAGTGGACACCATGAGCTCTACGTCTAAGAAGGTCGGCATGCAACATTCAGGCATCTGGATTGGCTCTTTCACGACATTCAGTTGCCCGGGGGCTCTCGTCGCTCTTCGAGATGACAGGCAAGGTGACGGATTGCAGCTGCAAGAACGGGGTGTCCGTAGGCTTCCGGACTTCCACCGCGACACCTGACACGTACCGTGGATGCCGGGGACGACGCTTCAGAGGTTCATCCTCGACGGAGGCGAACTTGTAGCTGTCGCTGGCTGAAAGAGCGCACCGTTCATCATTTCAAGTGGTCTATGGTCCGCGCTGCTCTCACTGTTTTCTACGTGTCTTCCCTTCGGAGTTGCGGCTCATGGCTCTTGCTATGAGCACATCATAACGGCGACGGGGTCTTTGAGGGTCTGAGGTGTGTTATAACGTTCAGTGGTGCGTTCACTTTCGGCATCCTCTCCTCGCTCTCACTCCCGAGTTACGCCCACACAGCACTATGCCACAAACCACCAGTTCGATATTAGGATCCCCTCCGTATACTACGACTCTCGGCGCGGTCGGCCTGGGTGGATTCATCGGCATCATGTATGTATAGAGCCCGGGTGATACCTGTAGTATACTGACGGGTTACCAGGTTGTATGGGCTCACTCTGCACCAGACGTATAGGTACTACAGGCTGTATCCCAAGGATAGGCTTATTCTCAAAATCTTCGTGCGTACTCGTGCTCTATCTTGCTTCTGCTTGTTGATTGTACCCAATGTCAGGTCGCGGTTGTCTTGTGCGTGTGCAGGTTTACCGGTCTCCCGTGATGCATCCTGATCTACCCCAGTTTGCTTGAGGCACTCCATACGCTGTTGTGGTCTGTCGCTGGGTGTGTATATCGACCTTTGCATGTGGTTGTCACCGAACATCAATCCCGCACAGTTACCATTACCTCATCGCCGAGTCGTTCAATGCTGGAAGCTTGGCCAAAGGGCACTGGTGAGAAATTCATCTCAGGCATGCATAGGCGTTGTTCGTACTCATCAGCCATCCTAGGTCTGTCAGGGTGCGCCCCTCATCTTGGAAAAATTACGCTCCATATTGATATCTGATGCATCCCCGGGGAGAGCAGCTTGCCGTCCTATCAACCGTACGTGGTATCTGATGTTCTCCCATCGGTCGCTCACCTAATGCTTGACACAGGCCTGCACTGTCTTCCTCATTCAAAGGTGATCACGATACCCCGACTATCCCCCTCGTTAGCCTCCATTCGTTGACATCCGCCGTACAATTGTGAAATTGTCTAGCTACTACGCTTACCGCGTTTATCTCAGTGTGTCTTTCCGCATTTATATGTGTTGTATCGTTAAGCACCTATCTCTTTAGTTCCACTTCCGCGGTATAAATGGGTTGTGACGCCCTCGGTACGTGTCCCCTCAGCTCAAAAATATTTGTTTACCTCTGACGTCTGTGCCGCAGCTCCTGTTTCTCGTTGTGAGCGTAGGTGCGTACTAGCGATCTGGCCCGTCAGATACGTCACTTATCAACCAGCCGCAGGGTTTGCCATCGGTGAGTCCCCGTAAATCACACTCTCGTGAGGCCGTGCATATAATTCATCATCCAACCCTTCCGCAGTTGCAGGGGTCGTCGCGTAAGTGGTTTCGGACCTGCAGAAAGCAGAACAAAGCAGCTCACGGACGTGCACAGGTTCAAGGAAACACTCAGCATCGACGACTTCCAGCGAATCAATGCAAGTATTAGTATCTGGCGATGCAAGCCCTGAACCTGCCGCATCTGACGCCATATTCCTGTCTGCAGTGGCTGATCTCCGTGGCGTATGGCCTCGCCAGCATCACAGACGTCACGCTCGCTAGTACCCTCGTCTTCGTGCTGCGCCAATCGCGCACAGGGTCCAAGAGGTGCGCACCCTAAAATCACGCCGCGTGCAATATACTGAACATATTCATGTTTCCTTCAGAACCGACACTGCCCTAGATACGCTGATGATCTATTCTATCAATACCGGTAAGCGCATACGAGCGGCTCCCACCAGTACGGGATCTTAGTATCACTCACGCATCGGCGCAGGTGTCCTGACTAGGTGAAGGTCGCCGAAACACGCGCGTCGCCGCTCTACTCATTCGCCCTTCCAGCATCTTCAGCACGCTTGCTTTCATCTTCGTAAGCGCATCCGAACCTGCCGGCGTGCCTCCGAGTCACCGCTCACTTTGTGCCATGTCTTGTCAGGCATTTGTCCTTCCCGGCAATCTCATCTACGCCGGGCTCAGCATTGTCGGGACCAAACGTACGCGCACACCGTATTCGTTTCGCATCCCGCAACGCTAACCGCATGCACAACGCACATAGTCTACGCCAACTCGGCGCTCGCCGTGTACGACCCTTCCCACCGAACTGAGACGCGGAGTCTGAGACTCACGCTCTGGGCATCGCAGGCTCAACTCCCGGCTCGAGATCAACAACCGCTTGCAGGACCACTTCACTTCCCTGCACCTCTCTCCGCTCTCCCAAGGCCCGGCCGACACGCGACATCACAACACCGCTACAACTTCCACGACCGGAGAGGCCCCGCAGGTGCGTAGCGATGCAATCCTCTTCGAGCGTGCGTCATGGCGGCGCTTCTCACGCGCCATATGCCCCGACAGAGTGCGACCCCGCTGTCGGACTGCGGGAGCGGCAGGCAATCGGAGGACATCGCATCTCCTGCGAGGCGGGTCGAGGGCCTCGATCAAGTTGGCATGGATATCAGGACGGAGGAGGCGCACTAGTCTCGAGACGTGGCTCTCGATGAAGCTACGACAAGACGGGGAACGAGCCGTTGGCGACAGCGCCGCGACCGGTCGTAAGCTGTCGCTCTCGGCATCTCATTATGCGAATATACCCTACGGCTACGGACACATTACCCCACCAGAAAGTCCTGCTCGCACACCAATAACGACACGAGGGAGCTGACCCGCTCCCGCTCGCACCCCGTCAAGCCTCAGGTCTCACTGGGCGGCCCAGGTGCTTTCAACTCCGACCTCAGAACTCAGGCTATGTCGGCTCTGTTCCCCTCCTCAGAGCCGGGGGATGTTGTTCTATCTAAGTGGGCGAGCCTCGTAATATGGCGGCGACCCCGCGAGAGTAGCATATTACTTCGGAGTGTGGGTCCGTGGGGAGACAATTCGGCGAGGCACAGGCGCATCGTACCTGCAAGAATCGCTACGACGTAGTCATCACGAAGAATCATTCTAATGTTACATACAATCACATTTCCATCCTAATGAGCGAATACAACAGCGTACATACATCCATATCGTGGGCCATCCTCTGTTTACGTTATCAGGTATAAGCAACTCCAGGGCGCCGGCGATCATACCCCGTCAGGCGCACATACGTGATACAGAGTCTGAAAGAGAGGACAGCGGACACAGTCCTGCAGAATCCGTGCCGCACTGCGGCGCTGCGTGTTCAAGGATCTCGGCTCCGTGCTCCGTGATCCATCATCCAGGCCGCCTGCGGCCCTTCTCCGAGCATATGCATAAAGGGGAATGTCCGTGGAACGTCGTAGTACATATCGTGGTCAGTTGCTTGGAAATCGTCGTTCGAATGTCGTTATCTGGTTGCCGTTGCTGGATGGTGCCAAAGTGGACGTCTACGCCGCTTGGATGGGTGCGGTGCCGAGCGGCGCAGGATCTGACCGACATCGCGTCAGGTTCGTACGGTCCGTAAAGGTGTAGTACTGGCGGGGCACGTACCGGCGAGCCCAGTACCGGGCTCTGAAGCGTCGGTAGGGACTCTGAGTCCGATGTCGTATGTACCGGTGCGCGGGGTTGCGAACGGCCCCCCGGGTGCCGGTCCTAGAGCGACGCCAACCGCGGAGGTGGGGCTGGTAAGGGAGTGGGGTGCATCGGGCGTCAAGAGTGGAGGTCGGAACACCAGTGGAGAAGAGGGTGCGCTGCGTCCTGCAACCTGCTGGATGCCTGGAAGAGGAGGTACTTCGGATTGACCTTGGGTCCTAGTACGACGACCGGACAGACTGGCTGGGCTGGACGCGGTGCTGGAGCGCGACAGAGCCTGTGTCATGGTAAGTATGGCCACGAAGGCGAAGTTTGTTGGCATGTCGCTCACTCTACGCTGGTTCCCGATCCGCTGGTTGTCCGCCTGTGTGAGCTATGCATGAGCGGCATGCGACATAGCAAGAGCCGGGGGAGCCCGCACCTGATATTCCTTGTACATCCTGTCTGCAGCTCCGGGATCTCGTTCCAGCAGCGCCTCCCACTCTGCGCGCTTCTGTTCAGAGATATCTATGAACGCGGCCATAGACGCGTCATCTAGATGGTACGACGAGAGCTGGTGCCCTGAAGCGCGTCGGTTCTGCCATCGTCCTGTGATCTGTGCGTGCGAGGTGAAAGGGAACACGAAGAGCCACGTGTTCTCCTCGCACCACTCCGGGCTCGTGTGTATGTGAGGCGTAGTGAGGGTGCAGGCAGAGATCGTGTGGTGAGGGTAGATGGGCACACAAAAGAAACGGAGTATCTCGGAAAGCTGTGCCAAGTCATGCTCGCCGCCGAATGTCGCAAAAAGGCAGATTGGGCGCTGTGGTCTTGCACTTGGAGGCCGGAGCTGGCTAGACGTGGACGTAGGTGGCCCGAGGATGAGGCCGGGGCGTGCGTTTGTCTTGGACTGTGGAGTTCCTGCGCGAGGAGGCCGGCCGCGGGTCAGGATATGCACGGGGGTGCTGGGGGACTCGTGGATGGCACAGATGTCTCCGTAGTGAAGCTCAGAGTCTTGGGGGATGTACTCGGTGAAGCAGGGGGCGCGGCAGCGCGAGCAGCCTTCTGTGGGTTCTGCCAGTAACGGTCCGCTGGGATTGTCTGCGGCGTTGTGTACGAAAGGTTCAGGCGGAGTGGGGGTCATGAAAGAACGTCGGTGGGGGAGAGTCGAATTCAAACGAGAACAAGGTGAGAACCCGGGAAGAGGTCCATCCGAGCGAGTGAGTGCGCCGGCTGCCGCAGCTGCAGCACCGGGTCGTGCGAACAGAAGCGGCACTGGCGCTAATCGCACAATGGACGCCACAAGGCCCAATTGAGAGCCGAGCCGTGGCATCGCCACAACAACCCAACTTGCCTCTTACCACCACCACTCCGCACCTCAGGCTGGTAGACTGCGTTTCCGAGGGATCTGAAGCTATCACCCGCTTCTGTTACCTGCGATACACAGTCTACTCACCCCGGCAACACCTCGACTACTCTTGTTCTATCTGCCTCAGCTAGACTTGCTGCATTATGAAGCGCGTTTGCCCGGGATCCCTGCAGTATGCCGTCGTTCGCATCGACCCGGTAGCGATGGTCAGTCACTTCAATGACCGTGCTGCCTTGAAGGCGGCGCAAGCGATGCAACCGCAGAAGTATCTCGTATACCTCGATCATGTGAGTAGTACTTGATTACAGGCTTGTTGCTTTCTCACCACTTAGTCCACAGGCGTTGGACTTGCCATTCTCTACCACAGAATGGTTCAGATTCCAGGTCAGTCCGATTGGAGGTGCGCTGCCGCCGGCGGATCCTTTGAGAGGTATCACGCCCGACATGTCGATTCCCATCTACCCAAACGAGCACCATCCCACCGGCCGTCCCCCTATCCACACCCTGAGACCCTTCCCGTTCGCCAACTGCTACCACTGGGCGGACAGTGCGCTGACCGTCCGTGTCCGCCGCAACCCGGACAAGTACGACGATAGCACAGCAGTGAAGATCACATCGTCCGAACATGTCAGGTTGATGAAGCTGCTGGGGGAAGACTGTCGCCGGATAGACGAGTGCGTTGGAGCGAGAGAAGCGGAGCTTCCAGTCGCGCGGAGGGCACCCCGACCATCATCGCCATCATCGCTGGATTCGCGCCTCTCTGCCAACTCTGGCGACGCGGACATGGACTTTGCGGATCCGAACGGGTCTCGGACTCCCGATGTCGAGGACGATGACGACGATGGATCACTCGAGTACGACCCCGAGTCCCGACTCAACCAATCTGTGGCGGGGCTGCTGCGGATGGACGTTTTCAGCCTCTCGCATGACGACGAAGAAGAGTCCCTCCCGCTCGTAGACCTGTGGTTCGACCTCGAGGAGCACTTATCGGAAGCCAAGATTCCGAGCCCACTCGACCTGCGCAGAGAGGTAGACGCTGTCGCAAGGTCAGTGCACAAGTACCTTGACATCCCCACCTCGTAAACTGACTCCGATTGACTGGTTCCGCACAGGATTGTGCGAGCCGCTAGGGAGAGGCACCCCGACACACGTGCCCCGCGGCGGAACGGCGCGTTAGATGTCGACTCGGAGGGCAGTGTGAGCGGCGACGAGCTCGCGGACGACGAGGATTGCGACGTCTACATGAACGGCGTGGATGACGACGACGATGACGACATGTGGGTTACAGAGGACGAAGAGGGCGATGCGTATGCGTCCGCCCCCGTCCCTGCCCCTGTCCCCGTCTCCGTCCCCGTGGTCTCGCATTCCAAGCCGGTCCCGACCGCGAAGTACAGAGCGTCGAGGTTTGTCGTCAGGCCTGCATGTAAGCAACTGCGCGTGTCGGGCGGTCTTGCGTGCATATAACTGATGTTGTCCACCTTCCTCATCGCAGGTTCGCCGCCGAGCGAGAGTCCGCTCAGTACAAGTCCCAATACCGATCGTCGGGTACTCGGTTTCTGAGGTCTGCTGCTTCTGTGCGAGACTCCCGTTCCTTCACCGTCCCCATAGGATTGCTTGCCCCGCCGCGTTCGTCGCTATGCACAGCTGCCCACATCGGACAGGACTCGCTTCGAAACTGTTGTGGCTCGGTTTCGGTGAGACTTGAGTCTGTGTTGTGGTCTTCCCATTTCTCCAGTAGTGGTACTATCTCTTGTATGTGATACCAGTGTAACATCAAGTGTACGATAGCGACGATCTTCCTAGTCATCGCTGCTGCGAGGCTAAATGCGGTCACGGCGTACTTGAGTCACGGCCTACTTCAGAAGCTGAAGCCTGTCGTGTAGTAGGCACGGCATGCACCAATCACAGCCTCGACGACGGGACACAATACCGCCAAGGGAGTGCACCTTGGCCTCTCATATATTACGCAAAATATACATTACGAGCACACTGCACGAAAACAAAGTCCGGGCCGCACACCAACATCGATACGGCACCCCTCCACCGTCAAGCTCAAAACGCGAAAACGAACCCGACCACCGCCACGCCCACCGCGAGCACAGCAGACCCGAGTCCCGCGCGGACGCCAACCGCGCCGTTCGGGTCCCCGCTCCCGTTGCCCGTGCCGTTCCCCGCAGCCCCGCTCCCCGTCGTCGACGACGTCGGTGTGACGACCACACTGGTCAGCGTAACGGGCGCATCGCTCGACGAGCTGTCTCCCGCCGTCGTCACGCTCGCGCTCGCGCTCGCGGAGCTGCTGGTGGCGGACGCGGACGCCGACATCGTACCCGAGCTTGTTGCGCTCGCGGTCGAGCTTATTGTGACGCTCGCCGACCCGCTCGCGCTCGCGCCCCCCGCGTTGGGGACACCGAGGTAGTCGGGCGCGGGCGCGGCCTTCGGCTGCGTCGCGTTGGCGGGCGGCGTCGTCTTGCCCTGCGCGTCCGCGATCGCGAAGCGCGTCGTCCACTGGCGCTCCGTCGCCGCGGGCGAGCTGAACTGGTAGAAGTAGATCGCGGAGTTCGGCGTAACCTAGACAGACGGGCGGGCGGGGTCAGCTGTCGCGCACGTCGCACATGTCGCACCGTGAGAGGGGGCGCTTACCTCGGGGCAGGGGTAGCTGAACGTCGTCTGGGACGCGTCCGTCCCGTCGAACGACGCAACCGCTGCAGCACCGCGGCGCCATCAGCATCATCTACGCTAACAACTCGCGCGCGGGGGCGCAGAGACGGACGGATCATCACGCACTCGTGATGAACACCATGTTGAAGTTGTCGCCGGTCATGAGCTCGACGTCGGTCTGCTTCCAGGTGCCGGACGGGTCGGGCGTCCACGAGAACGTGCAGTTCGCGCCCTCGTTGAAAACGTCGCCTGGGCCGGGCGCGGTGGGGACGACCGCCCCGGGTGCGGCGGCGGCGGACGCGCGCACGAGTCCTTGGCCGGCGAAGGCGCTGGAGAAGATAGCGTGGAGGCCGCGCATGGTGGGATATGTAGGGAAAAGGGTCTGCGCCGCGCGTGGGGACGGTCGTTAGCGGGATTTTAGAGTACGGGTAGGGAGAGGTACTCACAAACTGGCTGATTCGCTGGGGACCTGAAGGGAGTGTCGTGCGCGAAGTGAGCGTCGAAGAGAGAGAAAACCCGAGAGGCAGGAGCGAAAGGGGGCGAGAGATGAAGAGGAAGGAGAAGCAACCCATCGCGACAGACCGCAGGCATATATGTACGCCTGGCGCGCGGCCATCCCGTCCACCTTGTGCAGCACAGCCCCGAGATCATCGCAATGCACGGGGCGCATCAACGTCGCGCGGGATCGAATTGTCGCTGCCTCCGCCTGACGGCATGTGTCCGCGCGGATCCGAGAGTACGCAGTCCCCGAGGGCACTGCCCCACGGCGGTTTTCGCGGTACGCGTCTCCAGTGTGCTACTGCCATCTGGACTTCGAGCTTCGGAATCAATCCATGCAGGGGGTGGTTTACCGTGCAGAGAAAAATGCGTGTTCGAGCGAGCGATCGCGCGAATGATAGAAGCAGTGCCGCCGGCCGTCAGTAAGCTGTGTGGTCTGCTGTCATTCCGTAGAACGCGGCACGCCACTGGGCGGGAACGCGTGCCGGTGGACGAGACACTCGGAACACGCGCTGCAACGGCGTCGATGAGTGACAATGTATGGCGGCGCAGCGTCGGGTGATGATACAGAATGGTACAGGATGCCTCGGAATACAGGTCAGCAGCTAGAGATCGTCCACTCGATGGATCTACCAGGCCGACACAAGTCAGAGGCGAGTCACTGGAGACCAAGGGTGCAAGCTCACCTCCGCTGCGAGCCGCGTCCACTCTGTGAGCGAGCGCAGGTACTCGTCGCGCCCCTCATCCACGGGCATGTCGGGGTGCCAAAGCACAAAGGACGAGAACCTCGCCTCCGGCCGGAGCACGCGCACCGGTCCCTCGTCCTGGTCGTCGGCCGCGCCCTCGTCTGCCATCTCTTCGTCCACGTCTACGACTTCGACAGCCCGTTTTGCCTGTCGCGTGTTCCTCCCGGCCCCTTTCGACTTCGCCTTCACGCGCGCCTTTGAGTCCTGCTGCTCTGCGGCCGCCCTGGAGGATGGTGCGGTGCTCTTGCCTTTGCCATCTTCCGGCGCGCGTAGGACAACACCAGCATACCCGTCCGGCAGGTCGACTTTGATACCGTGCATTGACCGACCCCGGAACGCGGCGGTGAAGTGTCGCGAGTCGGTGTCGGGTGTGCCGTTCGCGGGCCCTTGCACATCGACATCCACGACTGTGGCGGATGAACTTGCGGGGCCCAACGTGTCGGCGCGCGCAGAGGATGTTGATGAGCTCGCGACGAGCGTGGCCTGAGAGTCGGAGACATCTTGGGATTGGGTGGGCTCAGGGCTCGGACCTGCCGTCTTCGTGTCGCGGCCGTATGTGGGTTCTGGCGCGTCGCGGACGCGGAAGTAGGTGGATATGGGAGCAGGGCCGGAGTAGGCGATGTGGAAGGGCATGAGATGGGGGGTCGTCAGCGGCAGAGTGCGTTCAGACGGAGCGATCCTCAACGAAGACGATGCGGAGGACATGGCGACTATTGCAGTGGAAAGGCAAGGATAGAGAGACTCGGCCGGAAGACGCGTCTCGAGCCAGCCACAGCGCGTCTCGACGCGAGACACCCGGCCCTGAAGTCGGTACTGAACAGAAAACAAGAGTGGGATTCGAACCCACGCCCAGCGAGACCGGACGCCACCGTTACGCCGTCTAATGGTTCAAACGTTCACGGCGCACGCACTGGGTAACATCAGGCATCGAAAATCCCTACTTACTGAACGTTTCTATCAGTGGCACACCCAGCTTGTCTTCATGCTGCACACGCCGCGCGAGTTTGAAAAGAGCAATGGCGCTTCCGCGCGAACAGGCTGAATGTGCGTCAGATGTGCGCGACGCGTATATACAATATGATTTTGGACTACAACAGAACGTATGTATTCAACGTTCAACCCTGGCTTATACGGATTACATACGGAGCTCAATCGAACGAGTTTCACGATGTTCTCGGGGCACCCTCGTTATATGGGGCGAAAAGAAAAACTTGACGACAGTGGGATTCGAACCCACGCCCTTTCGGACTAGATAGGACAACATCCTGATTCTAGCGCCTTAGACCGCTCGGCCATATCGCCTTGTTTATGTGTCTCATTGAAACATGTATACCAGCAATACGCCTTACGGATGACTGGGGAGTGGACCTCACGTACACTGTATCTACCGCCGCCGTCCTACTTACTTCCAGTACACACCATGACATTTTCTGGGACGACCTGAGCCTCGAAGCCGGGAACCCGCCAGAGACTCGCCAGCCTCTCAATTGCCGCACCCGAACGTGTACACGTAGCGTTCGGTGCTGTCACTTCACTCTCACCGGTACATCCCACAGCCATCCTCACACATAGTGCAAGTATTTACAAGCCGTACAGGCGATGCTACTACAATCCCTGCCGGAAGATGTACTTCTCGACATCTTCGCACATTTGCATGTCTATGACATATTGTCCCTCAGACAGGTGAGCAATCCACTCGGGCCCTAATCATCCAGCGACCGAGATAGCTATCCAGCCCAAGCTCACAGTGACTGAACAATAGACATGTCGCACCCTCGAGTCCGCCACCCGTGAACGCGCCGTATGGCACGAGGCATTGTCCAGACACGCCCGGCACAGTGGTCTCCCCATCCCCCGCATCGAGGAGCATGACCGGTCGGTTTTGCCTGCGAGCGAACTGGAAAGGCTCACTCTACGCGCCTTGAGATTCTGGTCAAACTGGTCGTCTCCCCGCCCGATAGTCCACCATCAGCTGAACATACGGCCTTATCGACCGACGACACCTGCCCGGGGCGCCCGCAATCTCGCTGTCATCTTCCTACCTGAATATCCCCGCCACATACTCACCCTGTCTCTTTACGATGACGTCTCGCATAACCGACGCTACTGCTTCGAGCTGTGGGACATCGGCAGCTCCTCGACGGCGACTTTTGTAGACGACGTCCAAGTGGAAGCCTTGATCGGCTACGCCATGAACGCCATCCGTGGCCCAAAGTCCACTCATATGACTGTCACTCGTCGAGATCCCACATCCCAACAGTCAGCTGCTCTTGATTTGAACTTCACGTTACATTCGAATCCTCATCGCACTCGCGGCAGGTGTATAACGGACGCTTACAAGATCGAGCTCCCTCGAACAGAAGGCGCCCGGTGCTTCAAGCTAGTTAGCCAGTTTCCTGGATATAGAAACACAATCGCTCTGCAGGGATCACGCTTGGTAGCCACCGACGCCGAACAGGATGTTCGTGTACTTGACGTCAACACGGGACGCTTAGAATACACCCTCAAGGCGCCTGTCATGCACGACGACCCGACCCTACGCTTCGCGGTACGCAATAATGCCTTCGATTCCTGGAGACGCCAGATGCTGACACACAAACACAACGCAGGAACGCCAGTGCATGGACGCGATCATCGTGGGCGATTTCGTGCTCAGCTTCTGCAGGCAATACATCTACCTCTATCGCCTCTCACCTCCCTCGGGGGCGGCGCATACCCACTCGGACTCCTCAGACAATGCTCGGGACGCCCCGCAAACGGACCCAATCGCGGCGTACAAGTGGCGCTGGCGCATCGACACGCTCGTCGCCCAGCCCCGCCTCGCGTCCCCCAACCCCGCCCGCAGGAGCGCGTCGGACAAACCCCCGCCTCTCATCGACATCCTCATCCGCTTCGACACCTGGTTCCCCTGGCCCGTCAACATCCTGCACCACTTCGCGCTCGCGCCCAACCCCGCCTACCGCCCGGGCCTCGTGGACCCCGCCGACCCCGCGACGCTCCCGTACGTGCTCTCCGCCCAGGACGGCCCGTTCATGGTGCACTCCATCCCGTCCCCGCTGCGCATATTCACGCCCTCGGACGTCGCGCTCGGCGCGCACGGGACCGCGCTCTGGATCGACGCCTCGACCGACGGAGCGGCACCCTCGCAGGCGGGCGACCACGGCCAGCGCATCGCGGGCAAGGTGCTCACGCACACCCCGCTCCCGCTCCCTCGGGCGCGCGTCCGCCCTGGAGAGGGTGCGCACGACGACGCGGTGAGCCCAGGGAGCGTCGAACCCTCTGCGCTCGAGCCGGGAGCTCAGGAAGCAGGCGACATGGGTGTGGGGCCGGCGATGCGCGGGGTGACAGAGGTGTCGGTGTTCCAGATGCATGAGGCGGAGGCGCGGTGGAACCGGGTCGCGGTGGACGAGGAGGGCGGGCGCGTGGCGGTTGGGCATGTGGATGGGACGGTACAGGTGTTCTCGTATGTTCCGCCATGACTCTTTCTGTGAGCTTTCGCGTTTGCTTGGTGCCAAGGTGGGGATGCCGGTGTGCACCCTCGGACAGTCTCGGCAAGTTCACGCTAGCACGACGGTCTCGTACTCCCCCGCTGTGAGGGTATCGGATTATAGGACTCGGAGAACGAATATGTACGGCGCACGGATAGAGCTACGGTTAGACCAGTCACCAGATGATATCGGAACCAAAGCATCTATCGGCCCGCTGGCGTGTTCCGCGCTACGCAACGGGATTACTTCCCCTCGCGGACAAACTGCGGCTATACACGTTCACTCATTCTCAAGTGGAGCTGAAGTTCGAGTCGTGGTGTTAGCAAGTCAAACAAATACACACTGTAACTACGGACCGCGCACCTTCACTGTCCGGTGTAGATCCGCGGGCCTTCGCGCTGGGTGGTATCAACAACCCCTCTCTCATCTCCCACTTCCGCACCTCGCTGAATAGTACGCGCGCCGGGTCGCAATGGGCGGCGACGAGCAGATCGTATGCTCTCTGGGCGGGTGCGATGGATATCCTCTCTGGGACTATCGGGCAACGTGGGTGCAGCTTCCTGAGCTCGCGCGTGCAGATGACATCCTGGTATTCATGGGTGATGGGCAGCGGCCACTCCGCAGGATACCACTCGTTGTATTTGTTGAAGCACGCATGTATGAGTATGTCGGAGAAGCGGAGGACGAGTGTGGGCCCCGCGGATCCCTGCGACTCGCATTTCGCGCAGCCGAAGACGGCGATGGCGAGGTCGAGGGGGTCGATGCCGACGGGGATGGGAGGGCACAGGGCCGAGACGCGCTCGCGTAGGTGTTCCTTCATGCGCTCCTCCCAGAGCGCTGCCAGGTCCGGTACACGAGCAGGCAGGCTCTGCAGGTGGGCGTCGGTGGCGGCCATGCTGCCGTGGTCCACGAACAGCTCTGCGCACTCTGTCATCCACGCAATGTCTATCGCGGTGGGCACAGGAGTCAAGTTGCTCCAGAGAAATTTTGGGAAGCTGGGAGATGCGTAACTTGCGTGGTATGCTGTGAGGACCGCCTCGATCCCGCGGAATATGAGGAGTGTCTGTTCGGAGAGACGCGTGCGTCGGAGCGCGTCCATGTATTCCCTCAGGGAGCCGTTGATCTTGATCCACTCTGCGTTCGTGATGAGCAGATGTATGCCATGTGAAGATCTAGTAGGTACGATGTCCCATACATACCTCTATCCGTGAGTTTCGCAACCATCCCTCGGGAGTACAAGCTGCGAGCGGGGCCTGCGCGATCGGTCCGGATGCGGGAGGCGTGGTACTCCAGCTCCGGGCCCCAGCCGGCGTCCTTGAGTCGGCTGAGCACGCTGAATTTGCACGAAGCGGATTCAGCAAATGTCGCGAGAGACGCACGTTGTTGATAGAGAGAAGTGTGTACTCAGTCATTCGCTGTACCCGGGATTGTTCTTCTTCCAAGTCTCGTTGTTTCTTGTCCTGACGCGCCCATCCTTCCAATTCGCCGGCAAGCTGTTCGCATGGGGAACAAACGGTCACGCTATCATCTGGAAGGCCGAATGGGATGAATCAGCTTACCTTCTCTACGGTTGCCACATGCACTTGCTGGTCTTTGCACGTCTTCGTCAGGGCTTCTAAGTCTCCAGCGGCTTTGTGCAATTGCAGCTCGAATTGATCCACTTGGGGCGTGTGGAAATGATCGTGGCTATTGGGAGGTGAAGACGGTGTTGATGCTCCCCAGTGAGCACTCCAAAGGCATGTCGGGGAGAATGCGCCAGGCGACTTACCAATGGTAACCGATCGGAGTGAGAACCTTGCGGAGGCCTGAAACGCTCAAACTGTCCGGGATACGATCGAGGCCGGCGCAAATCATTCGTGCGACGACTTCGGGTGCACCCGATTTCCTTACTTTTGTTTCAGCGCATGAGTCTTGTCTCGACTAGCATGACTTACATCGGGGACAGGCACTGAGAGCAGTACCTCTTCAGCCAAGGCCAGACAATCTTGTGCACTGGGCTTTTGCCACAGTCCTATATCCGGAACTGGATATGAGCCATCGAGGATGAGTCCAGGATAATGGCTACTACTGACGTGACAGTGTGGGGAGAACATGAGGTGCGCGAGCGCGGCCTCGCTCAGGAGCGGGCTTGGGTCGGGCAGCGGGCTCGGAAGCGCCATTCGCGATTCCCTCCAGATGAATGCGTTATTACGATTGAGGAGCAGATTGCGGAAGGCCTTCGAGGTCCGCGCGAGGCTGATGAGGTCTCGTGGATGCAAGTGGCTCAGTATCTGGGTGTCGCAGACGATATTGGGCACCTGCACACGCAGCTTCGAAACCTGACAGTGGGGCACACACCTCGAGAATAACGTCCACAGGGATGTGGGGCATCAACTCCAGGCTGCCGCGACGGCCGCGCAGTTTGCGAGCGGCGACGCGCATCAGCGTCTGCTTGGTCGTCGCAGGACCTTCGTCCCGGTACTTGTGCGTCTTCTTCGTCTTCTTCGTTGGAGGCATCAGTGCGTATGGATGGGCGTTGAACGGTGTGAGTTCTGGGTCAGCGTGCGTTAAATAGGCGAACCAGCGCTCTTGCGGCCTGGCACAGTAGACACGAGGCCAACAGTGTACGGAACACGAGGTGGACTGAACCTAGTGCCGCAATCATGCGACGCCCTGAGGAGCTTGTTCAATGTGGTCATCTCCGCTTCGAGACGACAGTTCGGGCAATCTTCTCGTACAATCAGGCATGGGCGTTCAATCATCGTGAGGCCGACCAACAGGAGAAAGGAAGTCATACTATGCGATTATCTCCTTCAAGTTCCGCAACGGGTAGAGAAACGTCGACATTCTGTAGTGGAGGTCATGACTCCCAGAACATGAGCGCGCCCATGGGAGGTGCCACTGGCAAGGAGAGCCCCGAGGGCGAACAGATATGGATTTTTGCAAACCGGACAGAGAATGAGCGGCTTTGAGGCCATCCTGGTTGTCAGTGGTTGAATGCGATTCATCGCTGCCAGCAAGCGTATCAAGCGTTTGGCAGACCGCTCGCGAGCTCGTCATCAGCGTGAAATACTGACAATGCTAGAAATGGCTGCCGTCTTCCGAGATGAGAAGTAGCGCAGAAAGTCGGTGAAGTATCAAGAGGCCGCAGCTAGGGGTTGGCAAAAGCTTAAGGAGAAAGGTCGAGAGGCGCGCGCTGGCAGGCAGCCCCATAGTGGCGCCAATCTTGCAGAAATGAGTATAAATATTGAGACCCGTAGGTCTACCACTCCGGGAAAGCGTGTCATCCTTGTGCAGGGGCCATGCTAATCTTCTCTGTATCGTTCCAATTTTTTCGTATGTCACCCCGAAGGGGACATCAGTTAGGGCAGTGGTGAACATTGCCGAGGGGCGCGTTGTGTGTAATGTTCAATCCTCGGGTTCGCGAATCGGCGTCAGCGTCTGCAGAGTGTTCTACTACGTTCCTTGGATAAGCTTGGTAGAGGATAGCACGCAGATCGAGCTCCCACATATCAGGAAAGGGCATTCGAAAGTTTACACAAGTAGAGTCAACATAGTACAACTATCCACACTTCACGCGTCGCAGTCCTCCGGCTCTGCCAAGAACGCCTCGAGGGTGCGCTCAGGATAGTCCCATTGTCCCTGTAAACACAACGTGCATGAATCATCAGAGCAGAACATCACGCACGGCGTACACATACGAAGTGATTCGTCCCCTTGACGCAGAGCGTAGTCACCCTCCTCGTCGGCCTGCCCGCCCTCGCGCCCTCGGCGACTTCCTGGCGCAGCATTTGTGCCGCGTACGGGCACTCCCAGATGGACTGGTCGCTCCAGACATGGCGCACCTCGATATCGCGCCAGTCATCCCCTATGGGCACTTGCGCGTCGTCATCGCGAGGCGGGCCGGAGAGGTGCAGCGCGCCTTCACGAAGCTTGCCATAGACGCCAAGCGCCACACACCCGTGAAGCAGCGCCCAGTCTGAGCCGCCCGGGACGCCGGGCGGGATGTGCACCATCGTCGTGAAGTCGTCGGGAGACATACTCGATAGCGTGGAGGGCGGTGTCTGGAGCCCTGTGCGACGTTCGAAGGTTTCTAGCGTGTCGCCATGGGCGAAGTAGGAGGTGATCCAGTTGGTGAAAGCCTTGCCCCTCTCTTCGTACGTGAGCGACGTGTCGAAGAATGGGTTCCACGGATCCTGCTCCGGATAGGGATATCCAAGGAGGCAGGCAGGAGGATCTATAAGTGAGCGCAGCCTTCAGCATTCTGGCAGCGTATGGGTATGAGGCACAGACACGTACCTGACAAGACGACGCGCCGAACATAGTGGCGCAAGTTGACAGCGCCGATGGGAAACTCCGCAATATGTCTGAGCAGCGCCGTCATCCATGTCGCACCTTGGGACCAGCCTACGAGCACAATGCCTCCAGTCTGAGAGTCGGCTCGGACGGCGGGGAGGTTGCGCGACACGATGAGATCCTCGATGGAGAGGTATAGTTCATGTGCACGGTCCCGCATGAACGTCTCAAGCTTCTGCGTTGCCAACCTGATCTCATGCTCGTCCGTGAGCGGCTTATCAGGGACGGAGGGGAGGAGAGCGCGTTCTTCCGCAGTGTAGGGAGCGGAGCCTGGATATTCCCGGCGGTTGAGCACAATTATACGGACTCCATGGGCGGCCGCTAGCGGGAGCAACTTGATGAATGTGCCTGTGGGTTTGCTCTACGATGAATGATGTGCGCCACTGCCCGGACGGATTACACTGACCTCCATGCCAGACGTAGCCATGAATGAGAATCAGGGTCGTGTAGTCGTCACGGTCCACCGGGGCACCAGAGTCTTTGTACACGGAGAGGCCGCCAGCAGTGATCATGATACTTGATGTGGTAGTACAGTGAGAGGGGGTTCTGGATACCGCAGGGTTTGCATGGCCGCTATTATATGGGATGAGACATCTCCACGGCGCTCCTTCTGGCAGCGAAGGCGTATCAACAACGCCCCAGCTTTCTAGGAAGGGAGAGATGAAACTCAGTTCTCGCGCCGTAGACAATGGAGCGAGTAGCGCGGGAGATGCTCACCTTTAGGAGTACTTGGGAGAAGCTGCAGATGTCGTCAGCCCCTGGTGCAGGAACAAACATGAACTACGCACCAACGTGGATAGGTCCGGCGTAACGCCACATCTATCACTTACGACGAGACGACCGGTACCATACGCGCGGAGCGTACTACAGCGTGAGCGGCTGCAAAACCACCAGATAGGCAACCCTGGAGTCTCGCTCGATTCTACCGTGGATCGCGCGGCTAAGTTTGCGTTCCGAGATGAGCGCACTCCCGGTCTGTCTGCGGATGGAGTCACACAGGCTCAAGATCGCGCCCAATGGAAGGCTCTCGCGCGCTCTTACTGGACCCGGTAAGGGGATTGTGCACTGCGCGGCCGCCGCGGCGTCAAAGCATGTCAGCTCAGGCTAATCTTGATACCTAGAAGAATCCTTCTGAGGAACCACAGGCCGGTATACCACTAGACAGAGTAAAAAGTCAGCGATGCGAAGCAATCTCCCGCCGAGCCCAGGTACTACCAGCGAGACAGTGCCTGCTGTGTAGGACGGTCACCAGCGTCGCAGGTAGACGGGAATAACAAACGCTACGCGTCATGCTCAGGTCGTACCCAGATATCCAGCAATGCCCATCTGCATTTTACGTCGCCCTGTATGAGACTACACGTAAAGGGCACTCACCAAGTCATTATGCTGTCGTCTCAACGTTCTTGACGGCCGAGACTAGTTTCATCAGTGACGTTCGAAACGCTGGGGCCCAAGCTCGATGAGCACGTGTAGAGTTCACCCGGAGATGTCTAGCGTAGATACTCAATAACAAGCCAGGGCCCTGCCGCAGAGCTACACGAAGCCAGTCGGGTTTGTCATGGTGGTACTTAGCGCGAGAGACGCGCGCGCGGGTCCGGGCGTTCAAATCCCTTCATCTGGATTTGTACACTGACTCAGCGCTCTAATTCGTTGCCTTACCTGGCAAAATATGGTGAGGCTGTAGTTGAACTCACCTTGCGTGCAAGCCACTCATTGTAGCCTTGAGTTTCATACTACTATAATTCTATAAGCTCGGCAGCACGGATGAAAAAGAAAGTCAAAGTGAGCATAAATATTGAGACCCGTAGGTCTACCACTCCGGGAAAGCGTGTCATCCTTGTGCAGGGGCCATGCTAATCTTCTCTGTATCGTTCCAATTTTTTCGTATGTCACCCCGAAGAGGACATTAACTAGGGCAGTCGTCGAGTTAGCCGCGAATCATTTTCTGCATAATGTCCATTCCCCGGGTTTCAGGCACGCGCCTCCGCACGTTGTTCTCACCAAACCCAGGCTACTACTCACACGAGCACACTTCGTAATGCAGCGGATGGAGTGAATCTGCGATATTCCTTCGACGTATCATACATACAAGCAAGCACTCCCGAAGCATCAAGCATCGCAATCCTGCGCGCCCACCAGGAACGCCTGGAGGCTACGCTCGGGGAGATCCCACTGTGCCTGCGAAGATCCCGCGAGTAAGAATATAGTCGAGCGGACGTCGCAAGGAAACACGTACGAAGTGGTTCGCGCCTTTCACACGTAACATGGTCATCTTCCTCATCGGCCTGCCGTCCTTCTCCCCGTCGGCGATGTCCCGGCGGAGCAGTTGCGCCGCATACGGGACATCCCAGATGGACCGATCGCCCCAGACATAGCGCACCTCGACGTCGCGCCACACGTCCCCTACCACTTCCTTAGCTTCGGTCTCTTGCGGCAGGTAGAACGCGCCGTTGCGAAGCGTGGTATATACGCCGAGCGCTGCGCACCCGTGGAGCAGAGTCCAGTCGACGCCGCCAGGCACGCCGGACGGGACGTGCACGGTCGCCGCGAAGTCCTCGCGGGACATATGCGCGATTGTCGATGGAGGGTTCTGCAGCGCGTGGCGCCGCTCAAGCGTCTCCAGCGTGTCGCCATGGGAGAAGTAGGAGGTAACCCAGTTCGTGAACACCTGGCCACGCTCCTCGTACGTGAGAGACGTGTCGAAAAGCGGGTTCCATGGGTCGTGCTCGGGGAAGGGATACCCGAGGAGGAAGGCAGGGGGGTCTTCGATGGTGACAAGCGAGATAAGCGCACATATGGGGCCATCTGAATAGGAAATGATGCGTACCGGAGAGGACGACCCGTCGAACGTAGTCGCGCAGATTGACGGCTCCAATGGGGAACTCCGCGACGTGCTTGAGCAGCGCGGTCATCCAGGTGGCGCCCAAGGACCACCCCACGAGAATGATCCCGCCCTCTTGAGACTCGGGGCGTGCGGCGGGAAGGTTGCGCTCGACGATGAGTTCCTCAACCGAGCGGTAGAGCTCGTGCGCACGGTCACGCATGAACAGCTCGAGCCGCTGCTTGGCTGAGTTGATCTCCCCCTCGTCCGTCAGCGGCTTGTCGGGAACGGGAGGGAGAAGGGCGCGCTCCTCTTCCGTGTAAGGGGACGACCCTGGGTATCCCCGTCGGTTGAGGAGGATAATACGGGCACCATGGGTAGCCGCAAGAGGAAGCAACTTGCTGAATGTGCCTGTGAGCCATACCCCGATGAGCGGCGTCCGCATAATTGAGAGTGGGCAACAGTTACCTCCATGCCAAACATATCCATGAACGATGATGAGGGTCGTGTAGTCGTCTCGGTCAGCTGGGGCCCCAGAGTCTCCATGTACATAGAGGCCGCCTGCAGTCGACATCGCGCATCCGGCAGAGAGGGATGAATGGGTGAGTTCGTGACGTTGAGCGAACTCGGGTGCCGCCTATATATACTGCGCGAGTGGTGGCCTTGCCTGACGGAGAAGGTATACGATGCAGGCCCTGCAATTGCCGGTACAGGCGTGGTTCTGATGCAGCATACGGCGAGGGCACATAGCGGGAGATACTCACGGCATTAGGTACTAGTCCCCGCGCAATAGAAGCACCGCCAAAACTCTCCTGCGGATATTTGTGGAACGGATGCGATAATACGAATAGTCTTGCGAAAAGCGGCGTGGATATGTGAGCGACCTGGCGGTACAAGCTGGAGCGGCAGAGCCTGATGAGTCACTGACCAGCGACCTGCGGATCTGCATAAGAACATCCTCACGGCATTGGTCTGCGTTCTGCCACGGATACGCAGCTTGTCCGCTTCCGGATGAGGTCATCTGCGGGTTTAGCTCGCCTAGATGATTCATGGGATGCGCACCTCCTCGGAACCTAGTGAGTGGTCTGCGTACGCGTAGGTTCTCGCATGCAGCGAAAGGAGACGATCGCAGCAGCGGCAGCGCGTCTCACGCAGACGAGCACATATGAGCCCTGGCCGTCGGCTTGGGCGAACACGACATCAGAGCTCTGCTCGTACGGAATGACGGTGTTGCTCACCTTGGCAGCCCTTCAGAGAACCATATCGGCTAGCAGGAGCACCCCCGCCCTTCCTGCGCCTTCACGCGGCCGCGTGTTGTAGTCCCTTGTGGATCACCGCAACCAAGCGAACGTTGTCTGACAGCGGCCCTAAACGTGGTGGGACATCATTCGGCGGCCGAGATTCTGCTGGAGCGCCGCGACGTGCCCTGGGACGCGATGGCGTCACGCCCTAGCGGCTCCCGGTAGCGCAATGTCGGCATTTTCTCTCTCTGCTGACAGTCCGGTGATTGAGGGTGCCATGCTAGGGAACCTACGAGTCTGACAGGATTAGCACAGTGGTAAGCACGGATAGAGAAGAGTGGCGCAAAAACTACAACGTAGCACGCCTATTCGGTTCCTCCGTCGTTTCACAGCAATCGAGGCGAAGAAAAAGACCCAGGACGCGCACGCTTGTGGCAGAAAGGTGCACACAGTCCCCGTAGAATCACCCGGCGAACGTGCTCGGCGCGATCCCAATCCCACATGGTGGCGGTGGAGCGCTTCATCGTGCCCGTACAGCACTAGGAAGCCTCCGGGTGCAGAAGTCCCAGGAACCACTCCGCGGACCGCTCAACATGTCTTCGCTGCCGCAACCGTAGCTGTCAACCTGGCCGAGTCGACCGAGCGGCGAGGCACACGCATCCTGTGGCAGAAGTGGTTAGGCTCAGTCGCAGAATGTGGGGGTCTCAGTCACGTACACGGGTACTCACGGAGACACGGGTGCTCATCTGACGGTACGGCACGCTGCACATCCGGTAGAGTGTATTAGTGGGATAGATATTAGAGCTGAACCGTAAAACAAGATATCCTGCACAACAACATCCGCTACTGATTGGACAAACAAACAACAGATAGCGTGAGGGACGTTCACATTTAGTCGTCGTCATCGCCAATGACGTGGTTTCCGGGCTCAACATCCGTCGCGGGTACGGGGGCATACCACTTGCTGCTCTGAGTGAGCTCGATCGCGCCGTCGCCAGACGTCGCCTGGACAGCATTCCGCCCGCTCGTGGCGTAGAGGTTTATGAGGAACACGATGAGGGCGTAGAGGACGAACGCGACGCTGTAGGAGTTTGAAGTCAATGATGGTACTGGCATATGTACGGAGGTGTCTCACCTGAACATGATCAGGATATACGTGACGTGGTCCATCTTGTTATCATTGACGAAATGCAGCTCTTCGTCCGTGGCGGACATGAACAGCAACCTGCGAAGCAACGAGTAAGTGACAGTGTGCATTAGCCGACGCCGAGGAGCATACCCCGAGGAGACAAGTAGCTGCGATGGTACGTGAGTAAGAGATTCAACGGATGTCAGAGGCTTTCACGTACGAAAGGCGGTAGATGTCTGAATGCGCGCATCGGGCTGGGAGAAGACGCGACCGGGTCTTCGCGACTACCATCCAGAGTGTGTTCGCTATGGCCATCGCCCTCGACGACATCTTGCGTATACTTCGGCGCGACGAAGCAGACTTCAATGATACGCGCCAGGCCGGCAGACATCAGCGTGTATCCGAAGAGGGCGTGGACCTAGACGATCATCAACAGACTAGACACGATTTGGGTGAGACCTTGTCCGACCTTGGTGGAGAGCATTAGTGCTTGCGCGTGATCGGACATCGCCCAGCCGGTGAGGATAATGCTATAATTGCGCTCAGTGCACATACTACAGTCCACAAATGAACTTGTTACTCACATCAGAGCAGGAACGACGGATCGCTGGGGACGGAGCAATTCGTAATCTCATTCGAATGCGGATATCGATGCGCACTTACCTGGTTATTTCTAGAGAGGAAGATTCCGAGGATGCCACCAGCCCACCCTGATAGGATCAATCAGCTTCAGTTACACATTGGCGCATAGGGTCCACATACAGAGAACGCCGAGGATCCTGCAATTGATTCCGTTGAGTCAGTGAATCTACTCGAGAAAAAAGACGACGTACGTGTGTTGCATATCCTTGACTGACCATGTGGAGCCGCGATGCTCCGTAAACGTGTTGACTGTGTCCGTATCAGCAAACGTATAAACACTCTGTGTTCGGGTGCCGCTCACCGATTCCCTGTAGTCAAAACAGTCGCTGTTGAGAGCAATTCTCAGGCATAGCCAGTACCGAAGGACTCACCCAAAGCAGGATAACCCAAGAATCCCACCAGTCAGGACTACGTCCACTACGCCTCACCCATGCTTCACCCACAAGCAACAATATAGCCATGATAGTCCCGTATGCGATGAATCCGCTCCCCTGCAGCACTAGTTGCAGTACAGTCATTTAGGAAGATCAATTCATCATTGACGCACCATGATGTAGTGAGCAAGACACTGTCCCAAGTTATCGCCTCGGCAGTATCCTCCGAAGGCAATCGCACCGAACAACATCTGGACCCACGCGAGGATAGGGTACGACTTGCCAACTACACCATGAAGGCGTACTGCCCAGGGCCTGAGTGTTTGCTCGTGGATATGTAACTTGAGGTAAACGCCAAGGAACAGTTGAAGAGCCATAGGGAGGAAGAGAATGTTGGCCATCTTGCCGTGTGCGCCGGCAAGGAAAGCCCGGCCCTTATGCGAATGGCCGAGTACATATCCAGCGGCTGTCAGGGCGAAACCGGCACTCTACACAACTGTTAGGCGGCACGGCTGGAGACGATTCATTTATACTGCGTACTTGCAATGGGACGTGCCATCGGCTCCGGGAGAGCCCAAGCACCATTCCTATCGGGAAGAGCACACCCCAGACCGCCGCCTGCAGGAAGATATGAAGCCACAAAATGGTATCTACCGGAGCGTTCGCCTGTTCCTCCGTAAGTTCATCGTGGTGTTTGTGGGCCACCGCGGAGTAGGCGAAGAGCAGGACAAGGCCGGAGGCTGCAGCTAGTTGTCGGGCCATGACTCTATAACCAGGCTAGAATGTCTCCAGCAGGATGAGCGTCCGCAAGCAACAGCCTAAAACACGCTGAGGAGGGGCCCGAGGAGGGCAGCGGGAGAGGAAGGTGGTGGAACGGGACCAAACTCGCAGTGCAACCTGCCGCGACGCTCGCAATGTCAGCGCCCGGCACGGCGCCGAAGATGTCATCGCATCTAATCGCACTCGGGCGACTCGGCCGGCCAATTCCGGGGTAGACGCCGGTCCAACTACGCCCATCCATGGATTCCTCAGTGAGTAGTACAGTAGTAGGCCTTGCGTCTCGCCATCGTTCACCACAGCGACGTTGCTCGACCAGCCTCCACTATCGCGCCTGCAACGTCCATCGCCGAATCATGTTTGGGCGTATGTGATCCTCGCCATCCCACATAATGTCTCGTCGGACGTACTACTTACGATGTCCTGTAGATTCGCTCGCCATGTCGTATATGACGCTCCCATTCCTCCCTCCAGAGGTGACCGACCGCATCATCCGATTTGTGTGGCCCGACAAGCGTACGCTCTGCAGCTGCGCGCTGGTGTGCCGTGAATGGCTACCAGCCAGTAGATCACACCTCTTCTATGAAATCAACCTCAACTCTGCCGCATCATACGATGCATTCGTCAAGGACGTTCTCCGGCGTCGACACATGAAGCCCTGGCTGCTCTCAGTCCGCAACTTCAAGCTCAGTGACCCGCGCCCGAATCACTATCCAGGAGAACCTCCTCGCACACTGGTCCCGCGGGATTTACAACACCGACGAGGCCACCAATTTCTCCCCGAATTTGCCAACCACTTTCCCAACCTGCAATCAATGACTATCACCAATGTAGACTGGATTGTCCTGCCACCGCATTGGTCCGCGCATTCAGCAATCTCCAGCTACCGCGGCGTGCGGGAGTTGAGCGTTCACGGGTGCCATTTCAGCTCTTTCAACACCTTCCGGCGCATGCTATCCGCCCTCTCTTCTCTAGTCAGTCTATTCGTGCAGGAAGTCGCGTGGACGCCGGGTTCTGGGCGTATCCCTCCGGGTCCAATGAACAGTCCGCCTGGCCCTGCTCTTCAGCTCCTCACGGTTATAGGCCGGAGCACTGCTTACGACCCGCTCTTCGAATGGCTTCTCACGACGCCCTCGCAGTTCTCCTTGACTGATTTCACGTACCAGCCACGCGGTGACTGGACGGACGCTGCGCTCCACTTCCTGGGACATCTTCCGCATACGGTTGCCCGTATTAGCCTGCCTCTGTACACGGGAGGTGAGCTTGAGACAGGAAAACGAACCTGTAAGTCCACACTGACATCACCTCCCCGGACCGGCATAGATACCGTCTTGCCTCTGTCCCAACTCTCTGGCCTCCGCGTCCTGAGAGTTGTAATCGACGTGCGAAGGGACGACACGTCGTTCTGGCTGAAGATCCCGCCCATGCTCCAGGACCTCCAAAGCCCTTTGCACGAGCTGCGTTTCTTTCTCCCCCCCTCTATCGACTTCGTCGATCGCACGGGCGGACGCGACAGCACAATGGCGTTCCTGGACACGTTCCTCCAGCTCCCGGTATTCCGGGAGCTGCGCCGGGTAGTCTTTCATCTCCAGGTCCGGAAGCCATGCGACGACCTCGCCGATATGCGGCTGTACTTGCGGGCGGTCCGCAACACTCTCAAGCAGAGGCTACCGCTGACGTCTCTCCGGAAGATCTTGGGTGTGGCTGCGTAGGTAAGTCGAGGCCCGTTGTGCACGGCGCTCTTGTTTGACTTGATCCTAGACGCGATCCTATACGCTCAGCCGTTCGCGGACTTCATGAGAATGGTGTAGGTCAAGTAATGATTGGTTAAACTTCAGATTGAAATCGTGGAAAGACTAGGTCAAATCGACGGGTCAACATTCTCCGACAAACAATCGGGCGTTCAAGATTGCATTTAGGGATTTCTCCTCTTTCCTCCGCCCTCTGATGCAGTAGAAAGCCCGAACAACTGTATGAGCTCGTGCCGGTCCTTGGAGGTTCACGAGAACTGCCTGGGCCTCTCGCCAGGACATCATCAAGAGGAAGAATAGCAGCATGGCAATACTCCATCGTTCACGTCACACATGATGACCGGTTGATCCTTTACAGTTGAACACTATACACCCGAGTTACAGTCTGTGATCGCACACTACAATATAATCCTACATCTCCCTCAGCCAGAAAATACAGCGTCAATGGATCCTTTTGCTGATACTAGAGCGGGGAGTATATACAAAACGGTTAGTTCACGTCGCTGGCCAACTTGATCGCCGAATTTGAAGACGCACCGCCGATATACTTTCATTCTGGAGTCGAGACTCCGTTACCGCCAAGTAGGTCATGCTGCCTCAATACTCGACCTACAGCACAGAACATCATCGTTCATACTTCAGCCTTGAAGGCACCCTAACAAGGTCACACTCAATAGAATGGAGCCAACACTCACCGCCGAAATCCGCTCGTCCACCAATTCCGCGAGTTTCTCCATGTACAGAGGGAGCTGCGCCCACGCTTCGCCCTGACAACGAGAAAATATATAGCGGGAGGTGCATGGCATGCTGATGAATTCGTTGAATAGAGCTTTGTGTACGTCGTACCCCGCGGAATTGGGCCCCACGGCACCCGGCGTCCCTGGGCGGATCGCGCCGGGGTGCGGACATTCCTGCAGCGTCTTCATGAGCCCCCGGTGGAAGTTTTCAAACCAGGCCGCCGTCTTCTTCTCGACCCGTTGACGCTTGCCCTTCGCATCGGTGGAGTCCTGGTATCGACATTCGCAACGGTTCCAAATCCAATTCGGGTCCTTGCACCCGACCGTCCCTACTTCGAACCACCTGGATTCCAGGCGGGAGGCGCAGGCACGGCGGTACTTGAGGAGCCGGCGGTACGTGCGTGCGCTGATGGTTTCGAGCTCTTCATAGTACTCCAGGTCGTCCGGGTCGAGCAGGCTGGCCCGCGCCGCCTCCTTCACGAGCGCGGACAGGTCGTTCTGCACCGCGAAGACGAAGACCCGGACGGGCGCGAGCCACAGCCACGACTCGAGCATGCGCACCGCGCGCGCCTCCGCCTCGCCGCGGAGCTGATACGTCCAGCGGAGGTGGATCGCGGGCTTCGACGCGTCGAAAGACGGGAAGCTGGGCAAGGGCACGGACGGATGGCAGAGCTGGAGCAGCGTCTCGATCACCTCCTTCGGCTCGGGGAGGGTGATCGCGTCTTCGTCGCCGAGCGCGGTGCACTTCTCCTCCAGGACGGGGGAGGCGTCGACGATGAGCTGTCGGGGGAAGAAGAACTCTGTGCCGTCGGCGCTCTGGACGACCACCTCTATGGTGCGCTTGCTGAAGAGCGAGTGGAAGGAGGGCGTGTCGGGGTCAAGTTGCGCGCCATCGGCGAGTGTGGACTCTGGGGATTCTTCTCCACCGGACTCGGCTGCAGGGATCACCAACGGCAGTCAGACGCTGTACCATGGTTTGGATAAGAGATACTCACAAGACGCTGTCGAGCTCATTGTAGTTCTGTAACTACGGGCACGGGAGAGGAAGAAGGCGAACAAAGACACAGAACGGGGAGAGGCTCCAAGCAGTGGAGTCACCGGTCAAACTACATCCTCGCCACTGCACGTCTTTATAGCTGTTGCTGCGGCAGTATCGGTGTGTACCTTGCTGCAGGGGAGACTGATCGATACCTGCGGTAGCGTCTGGTCGCCTCAGGGTGGTCACCGGGTGGAGCGAAGCATGACTGACACTGGGATCGCCCTTTCCGTGAGTACACGTCGGTCACCGGTCATCATTGGGCTGAAATGCGCACGGATTTAGCACACAACATGGTTCGAGGGAAGCGTTACTTTTAGCACGACATGGAGCGGCCACGTTCAGAGCCGCGGTGGGGCGGTTATCATTAATGACCAACGGCTTGAAACGGAATGTTTATAATCGCGACCGCTGGAGCCGATCATACAGCCCGTCGTAGAACGCGTCAAACCAGCGTCTCATGTACGCCCTGGCCGGGAGTCGGAAGCCGTTGCACTCCCCACACCTCCTCCACGTCCACTCACCGCCGACGAGCGCGTCCAGCTCCATCCCGCACGGCGGCAGGTCCGCGAGCGCTGCGCCGCACGCGCGCCGATACAGCAGCAGCCGCCTGTATGTACGTGCGCGTCCCGATCTCGTCTAGTTCCGCGCAGTCCGCAAGCCATTCCTCGTGGTGGAGCGTCGCGTGCGCATGATTGAGAGCGTGGCGCCGGAGGCAGGGCCCTCGGCCTGTTGATGCGCGACGGCGGCGAATGCGTATACGCGGATCGCCGCGCGCGCGAGGTACGGCGCGAGCATGGCGTACATGCGCGCGAGGGCGCGTCCGCGCACTTGGTATTTCCAGCACGGGCGCTGGAGTGGCTTGAGCGCGTCGAAGTCCGTGGGCGCCGACGCGGGCACGGGTAGCGGAGCGGAGGGGCGGCAGAGCTGGAGCAGCGCCTCGACCATGTCCCTGTTCTCGGGCAGGTCGACGGCTAAGGGCGGGGACGCCCTCGAGTGCCAGTGTTGCGAGTAGAGGGGCGCGTCTGAAACGTCGGGCGGGGATTGCGCGGCACGACACATGTCCTTTAGCACGGGCGTCCGAGAGGAACTGGCGCGGCACGTAAAACTCGACGCCGTCGGCGCTGCGGACCACCCCTTCAACCGCGGGCCTGCCAAACAGCGACGACCGGGGCTGCGGCTTTGGCTGCGGCTCCAGGTCTTTTTTAGTTCAAAAACTTAACGGAGATACAATCGCAACGCTACACACGCGAGATTGTACAACCGTTCGCCCTACCCGCATAGTCCCCGCCCGCCTGCGACGCGAGCGTCGGCGAGAGGCGCGGGGAGGGGATCTCGGCTGTAGCCTCCTGGTACGCTGGGGCGGCGCCGTTGGCAGGATATCAGTAACGAAATCATATACATGGGAACTTGGGCGGACTCACAGGACGTTGAGCTCATCGGAACTACTGGCGGGTTGCGGTAGCGATGAGAGGTGCGATACCGACGGGAAGAGCGTTTTTGTAGCGATTGCTGCGGTAGCGTCGGTCCTGCTTCGAACCTGCTGCAGAGAATGCTGCGGAGAAAGTAGAAGCGTCAACATGGTCAGCAGTACTCTCTCCACGCCCTCTCTCGTCCCGCCGGTCGCACGAGGACAGAGTTCTCGCCTTCTCCTACCGTCAATACGCTACCGCAGCAACGATCCCGCAAAGTCAGAGATACGGCGCACCCCAAAGAGCAATTCAGAGCACGCATTAACTGCATTAGTACAATAAACTCAGCACTGTGTACGGTACGCGGTACGCTACGCCCCCACGCGCGCGCTCGCACCCCCGAGAGCGCCTACGCGTCCTCGGGCGAGAGCAGCCACCCCGCGTTGAACGTCGAGCCCGGTCGAGCCCTGCTCCCGTAGGCGAGCAAGCCGCCGCTCCGCCGGGGCGAGAAGATGTCGCCCATGGGGAGCCCCGAGCGCTGCGGGCCGACACTCATGCTCGAGCCTGCGCTCGAGCTGAGGTCGGAGGCCCGGAGCATGCTCCCGTTGCGGTCGTCATCGTCGTCCTCATCTTCATCCTGGAGGCTGTAGTCAGAGCTGTTGACGGTGCGGCGGATGCGCGGGGCGCCGGGGACGCGGCGCGACTCGATGCGCTTCGAGAGGTCGAAGGGGGAGCCGAGTAAGCGCGGGCGCTTCGGGATACGCAGGATTGGCCGTGGGGCGGCGCCGGCAGCGTCCGAAGACGATCCCGCGACGGGATCGCCGGGGAGCGTGAGCGAGTCGGTGCTCGAGGACGCGCTGAAGGAGACATTGTCGAGCGCGGCCTGGCTGCTCGTGCGCTTCTGGTGTAGGGCGGAGGTTGACGACGCATTGTCATGGCTACAGGACGTAGCCAACTCGGTCAGAACAGGGCTCGCTGGGGGGATTGGCAGACAACGAGAAGAGACTGACATCGACTTGAGGGTCTTATACTTCCCCTTGAGACCGTCATACTTCTTGCGGAGGTCACGGAGGTCGCGCTCGAAACGCTCCTTGGCGAGGCGCTCGTCGCGCTCGCCCTGGGCATGGGCCTGACTCGCACGGATGGCGGCCTCACAGCGGTCCATGAGGAGAGCCTTGTCCTGAACGAGGGCGTCGATCTTCTCGGTCAGGCGGGCGACCTGGGCGCGGAGCTCGCGCTGGGACTCGGCGGCGACATCGGGGTCGGCGCGGGCGTTGGGGGAGATGAAGACGCGGCGAATGCTCGGGAGAATGAGGGAGTGGTACTTTTTAGGCACAAAACGAAGGTCGGGTATTGCTGGAGGCACGGTGCGCGGAGTCTCAGGGGAGGGATCGAGTGCAGTGATCGGGAAGCGTACCTATGGTGAAGGGGGCTCTGCAGGTGGGGCAGGAGGCGTTGAGGGCGTCTGCGCTGGCCTCGATGTAGGAGGTGAGGCAGGCTTCGCAGCAGAGATGGCCTGGGACAGGGCAGATCAGCACGAGGCAGAAGGGGCGCGAGGGTGGGAACGGGACGGACCGCACGGGGTGGAGACCGGGACCTTGAGCTGGTCGAGGCAGATGCCGCACGTGAGAGCGTCCATTTTGGCAGAGGGGAGGAGGAGGGGTATCCAGTCCGTCGCAGACGGACGCGTCGGGGGAGAGGGACAACGAGCGGACGACGCGGGGCGACGGCGAAGGGGCGCAGAGTAGACGAGAGGGAGAAAGCAGCTTAGCCCAAACTCAAACCCCCTTTCGCCCCAAGCCCTCATCAACGCGGTCACCTGACTGTGACCGTCACAGCCGGCCGGCCGTGGCACCCCGATCGACGCGCAATCTAGCTCTCTTCGTTTGCTTCCGCGCGTGCCTGGCCTCCTCCGCCCACCCTCAAAATCCGCCCTCCAGCCTCTCGCGATCTGCATGACGCTACGGCCCCCCACTTTCTCGTGCCGACTGTCATATCTGACCATGGATCAACGCCTACATATACGATCGCGCGAGCACCAGTGCTGAGTGTTCTACCACCGACAGCGTCGAGCGTGCTGCATGACGCGACGGACGAGGAAGGGGCCCGGACACCAAGGAGGGATGGCAGATCTCACATGTCTCAATCACTATCCAACAACGACGCAGGTAGTCCCGCACCGACGGCCTTCTCGCGCGCACGGGGCACTGCGTACGCACACACTGGTGTGATTGCGCGCGCAGAGATGGACGAGCGCGATATATCAGCGGCGCATAAGGCTAGCTCGCACGGTCAAAACCGAGGTCGCCCCTTCATCGTTGAATATTGAATGTTGAGTAATTTCGCTTCGGTTTCTTGGTTCTCGTGTTCGAATGGTATCTTGCCGTCATACTACCCACCTCGTCTGCGCTCCCGCCGTGCGGATCACACGTCCGCCCCACGAACCCCCCCCCTCCTGGGCTACTCAACCATTCTCTGCCACAGATGCATGGACTATCGCTCCTCCCGGAGCAAGACCCACAGGGGCCATGGAGTGTGCATGCCGTGCTGGTCCGACGCGTATTGCAAGGGTCTGCTCGAGATACTGAGCTCCACATCCCACCTGTAGGCATTGCCTTCGCCCCGGATATCAGGGTCATCCGGCTCACCGACGCGGCTGTCAAGGCTGTGGTCGCGCGCCGCTGCAGGTATGCGGAGGAGAGTAGGTAGGTTGAGGGACTTTCGGGAGGCGGGAGCACTGACTGTATGTACTCGTTTGCGCTTGTATGAGTGGGACGCGCTGTGTCCTATATGCTCGGATGTACGTACTATCAGCGTCTTTCGCCTTGTCGTCATCACGCTTGCCGTCAAGGTACGGGTGATAACCCGGGGGCAGATTTGAACTCTGTCCCTATCCATCCTGCAACGCCATGTCCAGTCCGTTCAAGGCTTCCTTCGCGCGCTATCAGTTCGAGTGTACGGATGAATGTGGCACCGAGGGCACCCGCGGGGATCGGCCCAGTGTAGTGGGTACATGAGGACACATCACAGCTTCTGATAATCCGCACTCGGGACCTGGAGTCCATTGAGGTCGCACATCCGGGGCACGTCGAAAGAGGTTCAGACCGCCAAACGCGCACGTCGCACGATGAGACGCGCACCGACCCTCCTGAGTCCTCGGAGGCGAACCAGCCGCACGCACTGTGTCTATCAGAGATGAATTTGTCACGGGAACGTACTATACAGGTAGATCTTCTGGCGAGTGGCTGCATGGAAATCGACGCTAACCTGCGCTGCGCGGGCTTTGGGTAACTCGTACAAGAAGGAACATATAGAGAGAGGCGCGTCGATGGGTGGATGTTTGATACCGAGGCCCCGTCCACGCACCGGCTGGATACGGGCCTGCTTGCCCCGCTCCGGCGATATGTTCAGAGCCGCGAGGATACGCGGTCCACGTCGAGCGGCGCATCCGCGTCGTGCGCCGTCTCGCGCTCAGCGCGTTCCTCCTCGCCGGGGGAGGAGACCTTGAAGGGCTCGCCGAAGCATTCGAGCGTGACCGTGCCGAGCAGGAGCGGCGGCGGGTGGTGGGGGCGCGTCTCGATCATGCGGTAGCGCAGGATGAACGTGCCGGCGCCGCGGACGGCCAGATCCTGCATGACGGGATCACGTCGTGAGCGGCGCGAGGCTGCGAGCGAGCGCAGGGGAGGCGGAGACGCACCGAGAAGACGAACATGGTCGCCGGCCGCCCGTCGCGCATCCCGTGCTCCGGCTGCATGAACTTCGCGCCGGAGAGCATGGGGGTGCACATTGCGCTCTCGAGGATCGGGAGGGAGCCGTGCCAGCCGACGACGTCGGCGGCTGGGATCGCCGGGAAACCTTGCGTAGGCGTGGAAGGCGCGGGTGAGGGATAGTCGATGTAGGCCTCTGGGACTCGGAAGAGATCGACGTGGCAGAGCGGAGGCAGAGTCTGCGAGGAGTCGGTGAGATCAGGGCAGGGGCCATCGGCAGAGCAGGTGCTTACTGAAAAGCCACTGTTGGCATCACGCTGCTCGAGCGAGCCTGCAGAGTCGCTTTTGTCGGTGTACACGAAGCAACCGTTCTGAGCCGGAGGGACGGCGAGGCCGCGCTTGTTGCCGTCGTTAGTTCTGTGTAGAAATAGGGTTGGAGGAGAAGCGAGAGCTTTAGCGTGTGAGGGAGCCGCACAAGTCACGCCGACGTACTGAGGTTCAAAAACTGTCAGTGTTGCAGGGTTTGCATCATTGTCGCGAGGCGCGCCCGCAACAGACATGAGCTGGCTGAGGAGCAGATTCTCGCTGTTCTGCCACTGGATGAGGAAGGCGACCGCGGGGTTAATATGACGGTCGACGTTAATGTGGGTGAGGTACATACCGGCGCACGTCGGTATGTGCCCGTCATTATGAACGCTGGCGCGAGTCACGACACAAAGGGTTTATAGACGGCGCAGAGAGTAGATGAAACTGAGACGAGACGTGGAGCTAGTAAGTGACGGTCTGAGGGAGAGGGGAAGAGAGAAGCGGTTGGGTTGAACCGTCCGGGCACGTACGTCTATTATAGCTATCCAGCAGGGCAGCGCAGGCCCCTCTGAGCGTGAAAGTTTGCGGCAGCGATACTCCGAGTCAATGCCTCCCTCGAACCTCGAGGCTCCCAGCTCTCGCCCGCTATGGGTTTTTCGCTTCATCAAGTTGGCCGGCAAATGAAGTTACCAAACCCTGTGATCAGCTGTCTCGTTATCCATCTTCTCGGAACCTAATGTTCGCTCCTGCATTAGGCCGCGCGGGGCACAGTCTGAGTATAGTAGCTGACGTTGTGGTAGACGAGGAGTAAGGCTAGAGGCTTACCAGCGATCTAGATGGTACAAGCAGCGACAAGCCTCCGGCCTTTGGTGGTGATCGAAGGTTTGCTCAAGGCTTGAAGTCGAAAGGAGGACCGCTCGGCGGACTCCGAATCCGAGCTGAGCAACACCTTTCCAGCCGGTCGGCGCGCAGATTAGCCCCAGAATCCGGCGCATACAGCCACTGCGGCCAATGTCTCTTCTCGGGCTGTCCTTCGGTGTTTGAGCCGGCATGTCGGATTGCCTTGGGTCCGGTAGGTTGGCGCCCTGCAAGGCTCGTTGCGTCGTTGGAAACTTGACCGGTGGTTCAGTAGGATAACAGAATGCGGTCGTGCTGTAATTCCAAGGTTGGAATGTTATCGACAGAGCCGTTTCAAATGACGCTTGAAGTCGGCAATCGGGATTGCTGCCCTCTGCGCAAGGCAGAAGCGCACTCTAACACGCGGCCCGAGCCTGAGGGGAGAGGCGGTGGAGTTATGCAGCGATGCCTTCTTGCACTGTAGCCGGAGGCACAATCTACTCTCTTGCTTCGCCGACAACTACTAGCGGCAGCTTTACTTCGTGGAGGCGTGGCTAGCATGCTACATCATCGAGGTAGCATGTGGCACCGTAGAGGCAGCACAGCCGGCGAAACGACTGCGTTATACGGCAGGCAAGGTGCGGAAACCACCGTAAGCGCGTGTTGTGTTCTGAATAGCCGTGCGATAGGCTGACGGCAGCCCGAAGTTCGGCCCAATCAAAGGCAATTGGGTGAGCTATGGCCGCCGGGAAAGTTCGCCCTTTGTCCAGCGTGTAATCTGCGCATGGGTCGTTACGCAAATCGCAGCGAGTCGGAGTCTAGCAGTACACGGAGACCAATTTGTGCTGGTGATCGTCCTGCGGGAACGAGGGAAAACGTGTACGGATCGCCGACCTGAATCAAGATTCAATGAATAGAGACGTACCGTAGGGCCACAGGGCCGCGCCCTAGACCGAGGGGCTGCGTTGACAAGCTTCTGTCGTCCAATGCCTCCGAGGAGTAGCGGCGTTATACGGACGCTTACTATAGTCCGAGAGTTGCCTTCTGTCAGGCCGTACGTCCTGCTGCCCCGCTGACAAACTATGCGAAGAGCGCACAGACCGGTGGAACCTTCCCATCTTATCCGGTATATTGTGGCTCGGATACGGCCGTACTAGCGTAGGTGCCTGAGAACCCGCGGACGAGAAGCGCATGGGCCTCTAAACATGCGCCGAAGTGCGCGCCGACGGCATACTCCAAAGTTCTGACGGAGTAGGAGGATGAGCGCGCTATTCTTCGATCTTCCTAACGCCGTTCTATCGCTGCAGCGCACATCAAACGGGTCAGATGTGGCGTGCCGAAGATAGGGGGGTCGAAAGTGGTACCGCGTGTAGCAACGTCTACGAAGCAGCTGACAGTTCGATGTCGGACCTGCGGCCCCTCATCTACGCCGATCATAGGCGAGCTAGAGCCTGATGCGCAGCAGGGGTGTCATTAGGACGTATGGCACTGAGACTGTACGCCCCGTGAAGAGGGCCCGAACGCAAAGACGCACCGTCCATGAGCCTATACACGCGGCCTTTGGTATACCGGAATTTACTCATTATCAGCTTTCGTTGAGGGTTTCCCCGGGATAGTACCCACTTTCCGGGCGGCGAGACGTATCGTCGGCATGGCCTTGACGTCACAGAATCCTGTTGGCCGTGGATGGATTGCCGGTCGAGGAAATGTCTACGGGCACCTGAACCTACGGTTTGTCATATTGATATCCGCACGAGAGAACGCTGACAGTTGAAGTGCACTTAACTTGCACTATTGGGGCCATCCATCGATTTCCAACGTAGATCGGTTGGTATACGGTCTTGAGAGATCTACTTCCCCTGGCTGCTCTATCTTGAGGCTGTCCTACATTGCTAGAATGCACAGATTCGTAGAGCATTGCGTTAGAAAGCTGCGCAAATGGAGCCCTTAATTAAGCATCATTATCAGGCCGGGCAGGATCTTGAAGCTCAATAATTGCCATGCCTACAGTAGAGTGAAGTTATCCGAGAACGAGCGAGAGATGCATGGCATGAGGTGACAAGACGCCCGTAATCATGGAGCGCCCGCAAGCGATGGCAAAGCTTCGCGATCACGTGCCGTGCCTCCCCATGCACGCGGGGCGCGCGACGCGTTGTTGACTCTGCGCCACCACCATCCACGTCCTCGCGCTTCATGTCTCCCTCTCCGCTTCTCTACGCTCATACGATCTGAAGTACAATACTGTCTTGGCCCTCGCACGATCTTGCAACCAAGCGATCCACTTTACGCCCGCCTCGATGGCACCGTTCCTGTGCAGCATCTGCCATGACTTCTTTCAACTGGATAAGCTGCGCTCTCTCCCTTGTGGTAAGCAGTACTCGTCATGAATACTCATTTGCGCGTTGGATATTGGCGAGAACTGTGCTACGCGAATCGCCTGTGTCACGCTTCGCCGCTACATTCAAGGCTGCTCTGGAATATAACGCGTTTTAATAGGTCACACATACTGCGCCAAATGCATTCAGGGGTGCATCGACATCACAGCACGACCTGATCCCAGTAGGAGAGGACTCCCACGATTACGAACCCCCACATGCCCTGCTTGTCGCACGGCCTTCAAGCGCACCGACCCTCATCCCATCTATCTCGACTCCGGAGACGCAGACTTTCAGTCTCAGGTGGCGAATGAGGCTGTTCGTGCACCCTGCCATACGGAGGTCGTGCACCGGCGCATACAGTCTGCCATACGAGTCGTCAACACCGTTGAGTCGGACCTACGCCATCGGACGGTGCAGGATGCAGTGATAGAGATAGAGAAGGTCGCTGAGCTGAGCAACGAACAGCAGGAGTGTCTTCTGGTACGTAGTCACCACAGCACTCTGTATTTCTTGCTGATGCTGATCGTGTAACCTGTTTTTAGGGCCTCCTGACAGCTGTAGCGGCACGCTGGCGAGGGATGCTCCCAACGCTCTCTGCGGCGAGCAAGCAACGCAACGAACTACATGCGCTGCAGGAGAAACTCCGGCAAACAGAAATCGCTAGGGACGAGGCGAACGCGGCCACCAAACAAGCTCAGGACATCGCGACTAACGCGGTCACGACGACGGAGCAGGTTCACAACGCGCTCCAGAAAGCGAAGGCCGAGATAGAAACGCTGCAGCGCAACGCAGAGAGCCTGAAGAAAGCGCACAATACGGAAGTGGCTGAGAAACAGAAGAGGATCAATCTCTTGCTCAACAGTATTCAAGCCTTCAAGGCAAAGGTGCGTTCGGATGCTTCGGTCGGGAACAGCTCGCTCAACATCGCATTGCAGGAGGCCAAGCAGAAAGCGGAAATCGAGACGCTTCGTGAGGAGGTGCAGGAGAGTGCTAGATTGCTTGCTGAATCGCAGACGGTCAACCTGGATGAGGAAGAAGGCGACACAGCTTCGGAGTCCTTGGTAGTTCTACCGGAGGATAACCAGGTGAGTCGTTCATAGCAGCGAACCCCTACCGTGCGTCATCCGACTAACCCTCGGTATCAGTTGTACGCCTGGTCTGGCTCCCAGGCAACCTTCGAGCGACTCCCTGGTCCTGCGCGCAAGCGCAAGGGGTCAGAAGACGACCTGGCCTTGCTCGATATCGAGCGGGCATCGTCAGACTACGAGGACGACCCTCCGCCGCCGCGTGCAGCTCCGGAGCCGCGCAAGCGTGTATCGAGAGGGCTACTCGCACCCAAAGCGCCTCTTTTCTCCTCAGACTGGCAGCTCCCATCTGCGCAGGTCAAGCAGAAAGGGGTGCAGCGGACCTTGCAGCGATCCGTGTCCGCGAACGTGCCGCCTCCCCTCGCCTTGGACCGCAATGGCAAACCGTTGAAGCCCGTGGCAGTCGGGTCGAGGAAGCGCCTCCGGGTCGACTCGTGAAGGCGACCGCGCTGCTTCTTGTCTGTACATCCTATCTTGCGGATTTTTCTTGCCTCTTACGATGTAGTTCGATGATCTCGACGGCTTCAATGGAAGCATGTTGCCGTTGCTACCTGCCGCGGTCTTGACAGCGTGTAGCTTCGACCAGCTCTAACGCAGCAGCCATCAACGTTCTGTTGCACTACGACGTGCGGCGGTGCAAGTTCGCGTTCGCCGTCCGCACGTCCTGAGAGTAGTATGCTTACTACACCGCCGCGGTGTGCCAACATTCGGGATGGAGGATCAGATCGGTCGGGTTCATCCCTCTATGGATGGCGAACAACAACTTGAAGTCCAACAGCCCTTTGATACGCGCTTTATGGGACAGAGTCAACGTCGTCGCTGGTCATGGTCAGATGTCGAGGGGAAGGAGGTGCGAGTATCAGCATCACGCCGTGCGCAGAACGCGGGGACTTCGATCTCACAACCGCTGTGTTGCGATCGTGGGAAAGCGTAGTGCAGCCGCCCAGCGAGCTCGCCGTGCACAGCGTTCCCGACGCTAAACATGAGACCCCCATCGCCGTCGCTCCGTCACCGTGCTTAACACTTCTCCAGACGACTGCCGGCACGGACGACGACCCCCCTCTCTGCCCATCGCTCACTGCACCAAGTAAATGTCAAACGGCTACCTCGCCTCCCCACTGTCCCCACCCCGCCCTTTATCACGTCCGTCCTCGAGAGGCTCCATCCGCTCCGCGGGACGCTCGTCGAGCCCCAGTGTATCGCACGGGGACGAGAACGGTGCGTGCTGCCTGCGATCCTGCAGAAGGCCTGCGATGACTGACAGGCCGCTATCACTCGAACGCCCGCCGCGCACCGCCCGCCCATGCAGTGGCCATCCGGAATCAGATGTCCACGCTGAAGCACAACATCCGCCACCAGCAAGCGCAGCTCAACGCCCTCGAGAAGGAAGTCCTCCGCGGCCCCCGCCCGTATCCCCCCGGCATATTCAACTCGCCCCCCATGTCCCCCGCCGAACTCGACGCCGCGGCACCCCCGAGCTCGTACACCCCGCGGATCGCGCGCCGGAGCAGCTACGACGCGCTGCAGGGCCTCGCAGGGCCAGATTCAAGCCTCCCGCTGCCCCGGAGAGAGAGCGAGAACAGCATTCGGGAAGGCATCCCGACGTCATCCGGGTCTGGTCAGCGCTCGGCTAGTCCGACTCGGACACTCAGCCGTACGTCCCGCTACTTGCTTTTTCCCGTCGTGCATTCGTATTGAGGTTTGTCAGGTATCCCTGTGTCATCAGTAGGTACGTGGGATTATTGCAACCTCCGTTCACCCATCATCTTGTGAGCGCCGAGTGCGATCGGCCCCTGCCGTTTGTTACAAGTCTCCGGTGTCGACCTACTGCCGTTAAGGCCACATCTTATATCGTTCAGGGCGCATAATCTTGCGATTGTTGCGAGAGGTGGCCGCCGCGTGCGAATATCTCTCTATGACGTACTGCCACACACAGGACCTCCAGCCTTCATCACCTCATCGCCGCCTTCGCCTTCAGTACAAACGTCCGATTAGCTGACTCGCCTTCCGCAGGAAACGCGCGCGCATTAGCCGAAGAAGACAGTGGAAATACCTCTCACTCTCACTCAAATCACCTTTCTGTATCCACCTCGTCCATGACCGGCGGGTCGTCTCCGCGCCGGCAGTCGTTCGCGCCCGGCAACACCACCAAAGTGCTCGCAGACCTCCAGGCTGGAGTGCTGAACGCGAAGAACGCGCTGGAGAACACGAAGGCGCAGCTGCGCGTCAGCCAGCGGCAGGTGAGCCAGCTCACGCGGCAGACGGAGGACCTGAAGGAGGTGCGGGAGCGGCTACGGCTGGAGAACGAGGGCTTGAACAACGTCGTGGCCAGGAAGGAGCGGTTGCTGCAAGAGGTGCGTCCCATCGGGCTGTTGGGGCGCGGGGTGCGCTGAATCATTTGGGTCAGGTGCTCGATCGGGCACGGAAAGCAGAGGCGGAGGTGATCACACTGCGGTCGTCGCTGAAGAATGAGACATCGACATCGAAGAAGACCATTCGCGAGATGGAGGCATCGCTGACGGAGTGCACTGCGCGCACGCAGAAGGCGGAGCGCGAATACGCAGTGCTCCGAGACTCGATCAAGGGTCTCGTGGAGTCCTTCCAGACGGACGCAGTGAACCTTCGGGAGGAGATGAAGCGGCGCGAGGAGAAGTTGAAGAGCGAGGCGGAGGAGATGGGCCGGAAGTACCGGCTGCTCCTGGAGGAGATCCAGAAGGAGCGGGAGGAGGGCGGGGAGGGCATCGGGGAGCTGCGGAGGTTGACGAAGGAGAACGAACGAATAGGCAAGGAGATCGAGGACGGCCTACGGACGGAGATGCGGGCGCTGCGGGCGGAGGTCGATCGTTCGACCAAGGAGAGCGAGGAGGCCTCGCAGACTGCAAAGTGGGTCCTCGCCGTACGTTGTGCTCTTAAGCGTTCGCTGACACAGCTCGGTTGTGCAGAGATCTTGCCGCCGAACTCGGTCGCCTACGCCGGCTCATGCGACAAGCAGGTGCCTCTGCAGCGCAGGGCGCACGCAACGGACCGTCATGACTGCCGCATCCTCTCGCTACCGTTCGTTTCGTACTATTTCGCACCTCACATGTTGTTTATCAGTCCCGTCGCTTTGCTGTCTAATTTTATACCCAGGACGTAGGATCCTGCCACGCAGATATCCAGGACCATCGGACTTAATTACAATCTATCGCATGCATCACGCTCGTTGATTTGAGCGTGGACTTTCGAACGTTCCCTTGCAGTTCGGGGACTTTGACTCTACTCCTTGCATGTTCTGCATGTAGATCCTCTGGACCCTCGCAAAGTCGCTACCGCGATTGCGTCAGATGCGCCGCCGATGGTTCAAACACATTTTTTCTGCTGGGGGCGCGTCGCACGTGGCGGAGGTGTCGCGTCAGCTCGCGTGATTGGCCCGTCCCGGATCTTGGCCGAATATGGAACGCGCTCGACTCTGGGCAAGCGGCTATATAGCCCTCCGCTCAGAACGGCGGCCCCAGTCTTTCATCCGCTACCACCATCTTGTCTCTTCTCTGCATCCAAGCGCACTGAACACACCATGTCGCATACACTGCAGATCGTCGATAACGCACTCGGCGCAGTTGGAAACACTCCGCTCGTCCGGTTGGACCGGATCGCGAAACAGGAGGGCCTCCAATGCAATCTTCGTGAGTATATGCATACATTCTGGTCTGACCCCGTCACTGAAAAATTCATGTGTAGTCGGGAAAGTTGAATACACCTCTGCCGGCGGGTCTGTCAAGGACAGGATCGCAAAACGCATGGTGGAGGAGGCCGAGCGGGAGGGGAAACTCATCCCCGGATACAGCGTGGTCATTGAACCGACGTCCGGCAACACTGGTTAGTCTTATTACAGCCTATGTGCATCATCCTATGCTCACATGTCGGCCTTGCAGGTATTGGTCTTGCCATGGCGTGCGCTATCAAGGTCAAACATGCACTCCTTGTCGGCTTGAACATATGCTGAATACTACAGATAAGGGATATTCGGTAATCATCACGATGCCCAACAAGATGTCTCTCGTGAGTCAAGCCTTCGTGGTGCCGCTATTTCTGTCGGAGCTGACGCTTTGGTACGCTCTTCAGGAGAAAGAAGCTGCATTGCGCGCGCTCGGCGCGGAAGTTGTCCGCACCCCTACTGAGGCCGCGTTCGACTCCCCCGAGTCCCATATAGGTAGAGCCCCACATTCACAGTCTGGTACGCCTCGTGGCTGAATTCCTTAACGATCGCAGGAGTGGCGAACCGACTGCAACGTGAAATTCCTGGCGGTATCATCCTCGACCAGTACCGCAACGTACGTTCTTGCAAATCGGCACATCGACCTGACAGCAGCTAATGAGTGTACAGATCAACAACCCCCTTGCACATGAATTCACAACGGGTCCGGAGATTATCGAGGCCGTCGTCACCACGCCTGTCACAGGCGATCGCTCTTCCTCAGGCAAGGTCGACGTTCTCGTCGCTGGTGCAGGCACTGGCGGAACGATCACTGGTATCTCTCGCGCGATCAAGAAGCATCACAACAAGGATTGCATCGTCGTTGGCGTAGATCCCGTACGTTGTCGTTCATCACTTGTCATGCACGAACGATACTGACAACGACTCCAGAAAGGGAGCATCCTCGCTTACCCTGACACCCTGAACGCGGATGGCGCCGGTGGTCAGTACATCGTAGAAGGCATCGGCTACGACTTCATCCCGGACGTTCTCTCGCGCGATCCCGCAGACGTTGATCAATGGCTCAAGACGTCGGACGAGGAGTCATTCGCAGCCGTCCGTCTCTTGATGCGCCATGAAGGCCTGCTCGTCGGTGGCAGCAGTGGCAGCGCGCTGAGCGGTGCGCTTCGCTGGCTCCGAAGCGACGCAGGGCGCGCTATCGCACAAACGGAGGGCGCGAACGTCGTCGTCGTGCTCCCAGACGGGTATGTTTTCGCCTCGACGTCCATCAAAGCCCCTTGTATGCATTGCTGACGAACCGCCTCAGCATCCGGAACTACATGAGCAAGCCATGGTTCCTCAAGATGGCTCTTGAAGCTGAGCCCTCTCCGCTCGCACACAAGATTGCAGAAGTTCTGAAGACATCCAAGAGCGATGTCCAAACGAACGTCGACGGGCTCGCAGAGGGCATCGAGTCCCGCACGTCTGCGCCCAACATCCCCAACAGGCCCGATGCTGCCGACGAGGTTTCCCACTGAAGCCCGCTGGTGATGTACGATATATTGTTCTGCGATGGACTGTAGAAGCACCCTAGATTGTACGGAATGTATAGCATCGACGGGCTGCCTGCCATCGACGCTGCCGTCACGAATGAGAACGAAACCGTGTTCTAATATGCCAATGTAGACGTGATCCAAGCGCAGTGAGCCGCTCTGAAAGCTTAGCTTCATATTTGAGTGGATAGCATGAATATTGGTGGGACGAGTTGCGTAGAAGTGAGTAGAATATTACGGGATAATGCTACAGTGTACACCGATTCGAAACGATAGCAATGCGCGACAACGTCAATGAGTGTGATTCAGCTACCTCTACCTCCACACAGCAACCGCCTAGTCTTCTTCCTCGATCCCCGCGACGACGGCGGCGTCCCCGCGTCCTCTCGTCTTTGCCTCGTTGGCGGCTGTCTCTTGCTCCTCGAGGTTGCGCAGACGCATCTCGACGAGGAATTCTCTGTCGCGGATAGTCTGTGACCACGAGTGCGTGGCCTTGGAGAGCACCCATGCCGCATGTCCCAGCCCGGCGAGCGTGAATATGCCGGGGTAGACGTGTACGACTGCCGGAAAATGCATGTCAGCGATCTGCGCGGCGTATTGCCGAGCGGAGGGAGAGGGGTACTTACACAGGAAGTCGCCGTCCACAGGCAGCGTGATCACTCGCGAGAGGGCCCACAAGCCGGCGGCCGGGAAGACAATCATGCCCAGCAGACCTACAGAGATGGGCGCGATGACCTCCGTTGTCGCACGGATGGGATCAAGGTGGGCCAGCCCGTTGCGAATCAGCTAGACAAACAGGAGTCAGCCAACTAGCTTTCCAAGGATGTGGTTACGCGTAGCACATACCCGGTCGACACCACGCATGTGTTCATGGCCGGGCTGGTGCACGCGCATCGAGCGCACGATGATCTTCGCATAGAGCAGGCCGAGAGCCCACATGTCGACGATGCGGATGCGGGGCTCCATGAGCGGGTTCGCCGCGTGCTTGATCGGCTGGATGATGTACAGCTCGACTACAACGCCGAGGAGTGTCGGGATGACGATCCCCAAAGCCCCAAGCAAGTATGTCGCCTGTGGGAGCCAGAGGATCGCGCGCTTGAGGACGAAGAGCGACCACTCCGCGTGGTTGCCTTCGGACCATCGCCGCTGGCGGCGCTTGTCGAGGCGATCGAGCGCGGTGCCGACGAGCCAGCAGCCCCAGAGGAGGTAGAAGCCGAGGATGAACGAGTATCCGTCGTGCACCTCATAGGGAAGGAAGAGCCCGAAGACGCCCCGGCCGAGGAGGATCGGTGCAGCGAGTATGGTGGCGAGCATGGCGGAGCCGACGGTCCAGATGCAGAGGAGGAATGCGATCACGCGAGTCTTGAAATGCGGCGGGATATAGACCACCGTGTAGTCGTCCTTGATGGGACGTTTCGCTTTCTCTGCCTCCAGACTCTGCGCAATGATCAGCCGAGACCCATTCGCGTCCAAGGGATAGCCTTCCTCGTCGACTTCGATAGTTGCGGGAGCGTCCTTGACGAGAGCGACGTTGTCGCTGTTGGGGACGCGGAGGAATGTACCGTCGTGAACAGCTTCAGCGTCGTCCATCTGGATACCATCGTCGTTCAGGAGGGACCGCCATGACCAATGTTCTGGCGTGTATTCCTCTGAAGGGAAGCGTCCGCCAAACATGTAGGACGATAGACGAAGTTGCCGAGCAAGGTACTTCCAGATAGCGATTCCCAGTCGTCGGAGAGCTTTACGAGGGCGGAAGTACTCCATGGTGTAGGGTAGTACTAGCTGAATGAATATCAGGTCTATCGGTACCTCTGAGAGCGGCTCCCTTGAATGATATGCATCAGAATGAATATTACTGGTCATTGCGTGGTCAGTGCTTACTTGATCTTCCACCGGAAGGGCATGATGGTGCCGCGGAAGAGCCGGAGAATGCTTGAGACGGTCGCTACGCCGCTGGCTACCACGACCCCATACATTGCCGCACTGAGCAGTAGCTTGCGAAGCTGGACAAGTGTCGGCCGCTCGAGGATGTCGCGGATGGGATGGAAGTTCTGGTCCTGGGGGTCCTTGATGAACCACATCGCACCAGGACGCATGATGCCTCTGCATCCGGACAGGAGCACGGCAAACTGGTACCTGAAGAGGAATAGACATGAGCATTCTCAGGCGTAGGGACTAGGTCAGAATGCACTCACATGAACATGGTCCCCAAGACCCAATGGTAGAATGTCGCACGTAACGGCGCGAAGAGTAGGAACGCTGCTCGCGACCGGAAGGTACCATGCGGGAACATCCACACTGAGCATATATCGAGCATCATGCCACATCCAAGAGGGAATATGATGAGCTCGATGACGATGAACGCGGCAACCTTGCAACACAATGAGCTCTTGGCGGATCGTTGAAGACAACGATGCACATACCTTGACCACAAGCAGCTGTTGCCGGATAGCGCTACGAACGGCCCTCCCAGCACTCCTCATCGTCCCGACCGTCAGAATGTTCAGGTAGACAGCTAGCAAGAGACCGACGACGGCGTAGCCCAGTGTAACGGCGAAGATCCTGTCCTGACGCTCGTCGCCCGTGGCCATCTCGACCCACGCCTCCTTACCCTGTGCAGTCCATTGACGGACAGTTTGGCCTAGTGGTGCCATATATGGCTCGGCGATACGCATGACCGTCGTATCCTCTTCCAGCAACCGGTAGAGGTACGAAGGGGAGGTTTGGGTTCTTGCTACCCCAGATGTGGCGGGCGATGAGGTGTCCGTGACCTTGGTGGCGACGTCCATGACACGGCCGTACTACAACGATCATGAGTTAGACACACAAAACGTCCTGGTCAATGTTAGGTCGTAGAGACATACCATCGCTGTAGCTACGTCGGCAAGCTTCTCAGCGCGTTCGGGTCCGGCCAAAGACGATAGCGCCCCCAGAGCCGAAGTCGCAGCCAGTTGGGCCAAGGCTGTGAGAGGAACAAGCAGTAATCGTGAGACGATTAGGAGCACAGTGTCGACTATAGGATCTGTCACGATTCGGATCGCGCGCAGGGGCAAATGCAGTATCTGCATAGCTCTCCGGGGGTTCAACTAGCATCAGCGGTTCAGTATATGCGCGCCCAACGTAACTGAATAGGCCTGAGCTCACGCTGAGTAACGCAGTCGTCTTGCCGATGGTGAACGGAAGCCATATGCCCAGGCCGATCGTAGTGTCAAGGATGAAAGTCATCAGGATAGCCTGTGAAATGTGTCAGTATGCATAGCGCGCCTGGAGACAGCAGGGTGTGCATACGTTCTGAAGTACGCCATACAGGGGACCTCGCAAACCGATGGCTGTGAAACAGACTAAGCATCCGAGTTCAAATCCGCGTGCGGACTGAAGTCTCACCTTCTAGTGCGCCGTCCATATCGTCTTCGATATTGACGTCGTTGTCGAAGTCCTCTGGTGCAGGTGGGGGCGGCTCAGCTCTCTGGATGGCCCTCGCATCCGGCACAAGGTCCTCGGCCTCCCCCTCATCCTCTGGCCTGTCGAAGTCGTCATCTTGTCCTGCACCATCGTCGTCCTCTTCGTCCTCCTCGACCTCGCCCTCCGCATCAGCCTCCGCTTCCGCGACAATCTCCTCGTCTGTCCACCGCACATCGTCCGCATCATCATCCCCGTCCTCATCCAGCTCGACGTCGGCCATCTCGGCCCTCTCCGCGGCCTCCGCCTCCGCCTCGTCCAGTTCGCGCTGTTTCTCCTCGGGGTCCCTGAAGTATTTGTGGTGCGCCTCCTCCAAGTCGTCCTTGTTCATGAGCTCTGCATACCACTGCTCCACGAAGTAGTCAACTTGGACGTTCGGCTCGACTGGATCGAGGTCCTCAGGCGGACGGTATGTTGCGAGGCTGGGGGACGCGAGGGGCGATGGTCGTTGACTATGGGCTGCGCTGGCCGATGCAGATGCGAAGGCTGGAGACGGCGGAAGGGTCACAGTGGGCAGGGGTGGTCGTCGCAAGCCTGAAGGCGTGCTAGGGCCCGGTGAAGGCTGGGGAGGTATCCGTTCACCGAGATGGTCGGTATCTAGACGGAGCGCCACGCTGTCGGATGGCCCGGGTAATGAAGTGTTCGCGGATTTGGGGGTGAGTCCTTGCTCATCCTCTTCGGTGCTGGAATCGTTCAGGGGGGGAGGGGGTTGCGGCGAGAACGGGTTGTGAGCGGGCGGCTCGCCGTACCCGTTCGGCCGCTGCGGCGTCGATCCGCTCCCTGAGGTGGGGGCGTCGGTACGTGGGGACGATGCGCTCGCTGAGGGCGCCGGCACCGTGAACGTGAACTGTGCGAACTCGGGCAGCGCGTTCTTCGGGCGATTGCGCTTGCGCTCTGGGGGCCATTTCTCGGGCTCACCCCTTCCGCTCGACCCTGATTCGCTGGCCGGCATGTCGGGAAGGTCCAAGGTACGCATGATCTCGAGCCTGCGGAACTCCTTCGTCTTCAGCGCACGGGCGTACTGCTCTTCCTCGCTGTCATCTTCGACCTGGTACGGGGCCCGCAACCTCGCCTTCTCGGCCGCGCGGCTTGCCCGCCTCCCTTTCCCCTTTCCCTTCGCAGCCTCTCGACCGGGTGTATGCCCCCTACTCCTCGGTCGCGTGCGTAGAGAAGGCCCGGCTTCGAGCGTGTCGGTCTGGGTGGTGGCGTCGCTTCTGGTTCGCTGTTTCTTTGTCCTCGCGTGTGCGACGTCGTCCCTGTGTACGCCGTCGTAGCGTGCTCTGTTCCGCGGGGCCTCCCCATTCACGACCGGCGGGCGAACGGGTGCCGGAGGCACCTCTTGAATTTCAATAGCAGGGGGAGCTACTTCAGGGACCGGCGGCAACGCTAGCGGTGCCTCCTCCTCTACGGGCATATCTACATCCTCGAAGATGCCCGGGCGGGCGTTCTGCGTGATCCACTCGCGCAGGAGGAATATCGCAACAAAGGCGACAACGATCATGGACGCGATGAGCTGGCCGGCGAAGATGTCGAGAGTCACTTGCAGAACAGCGGGGTGATTCAAGAGCCCGTGGGTCTGTGGCGTCTGGGTTTGGGAGGTGGTATTCGCGGCGGTGACATTTGCAGAGACGTCGTCAAATAGGTCGGGCTCGTGTTCTGGCCTCTTGAGTGCGCTGATCCACCACGCACTGCATCCTCAGTTAGCGAAGGCCGCTCGGTGCTTGATGAATCATTGCACGCACGCATGATTGCCCATAGCAAAGTACACTCTCCATGTCCATATGGTCACCCACGGTAGCGCTGCGAGCCATATTGACGCGACCAGGATCGCCCGAAGACCAAAGAGGACTGCAGACACAACTTGTCGCGAGAACTGGCGCAGTATGAGGAAGAAGGGTAGCCTCTCGGGCATATCCTTCGAGTACACTGCAGACAGCGGTCAAGGGCGCATCCCAGTCACGTAAGATATCGACTCACCCTTCGTGAACGAGTACGGATACTTGCAGACATCGCATGTCTTCTTCTTGCTGTGTGCAAGCCATTCCTGCAAGCTGATCATTGTGTCCGTCAGAGTGTGCCACCGGAGGATGTATGCCTGTACGGCTCACCAGTCTTGATGAATATATCTGATTGTCCCCGAGCATTTACATGGATGGAAGAGTGGCTGGTCGGGTTCCGCGGGTGCGCTGCATATCCGGCATGTGTCTGCAAGACTGTCAGTCCCTGCGGCAGTATTTGTAAGGCGATGGCAGACCTTGTTCTTCCAGCATAGATGGCAAAGTCTTCTTTGAAGGTCGCACGCCTAGACGTCAGACAATGAAGTCGTCGTCGAGGGTCGGGAGAGAGTCTGTTGGGGGTCGAGGAAAGGCTTGAGCAGCGGCAGCATTGCCGACGACCGTACACATCTCATTAGGCGCCCATGACGGCGCCACGCCACGGCAGTGCGGGCCGCAGCTGCCGCTACTTCGTCGCCTGCGCTCAGCCTTTGCAGGCCTTGGCCAGGTTTCTTCCTCCCAATTGCCCCAGGAACCATGGCCCATGGCCAGCGCACTCGCAACCGTTCGATCTAGTCGGAGCTGGCAACTTGAAGATGGCCGCATCCCTTTTCCTGAGGCTTTCCACGGAATGTGTGCGCTCCTACCAATTTGTGGGCGACCTTGGCCACCTTCATTAAAGTGGTCTCTACGCGGCAACCCGCTGGTGGCTCGTACGGTAGTGTAGGCTCGTCAGGCAACCGAACGTCCAAGGTCAGCCCTATAGATCTCAAAACATCATTACGCTTCGCTGATGGTGCTGTAGAAAATGATAGACACGACGCATAGATCCGCAGTAGCGGCGGCCGTTGTCCTTTCTGACCCGGAACTTCTGCTCGTGCTTCTTGTAAGCATCCATCCAATATCCATCAGCGCCCGGCATGAGCACCGCACCACCCTGGAGCTCAAGCCTGTCAATATTTGCGATGATAGTGGTCTTCGCATCTGCACCGGCAGAAGCTGTCCGAGTTGGCGGCGGGCGGTCACACTAGATCGCTCCGTTGTAGCCCCCATATCTGGGGACTGAGGTCCCAGCGGTGGAATATTGGTACAATCTGAGTACCAGAGGCTGTGATATATCCTCGACCACTCTCGGACAGCGTCCACAACCCTACCAGACGATGCACGGTTCACGGTTGGCAGCTCGAGTCTCTGCACGGAGATTGCTAACGACGCCTTCATCGGTCTCTCCACGCCCCCTCCATCTATCCATAGTCGAAGGGCCCCCAGAGCCATCTCTCATCTCGAAGACACTCCCTGCTTACTTTCGCGAGGACATTCTACAGGCGCACCACGCACGCCCAGCCCTCATCGCACCTCAAGAGCCCCCGCACCCACATGGCGGCCCGTTCTCGCGCCCCCTTAGCGATGCGCGACACTTGGCATGGGATTTCGCCGAGTTCGATCGGCATATCCAAGCCCCCGCGCGCGGCCTGCTGGGCCTGGGCGTCAAGAAGAGTGATAGGGTGGGAGTCATCATGGGCAATTACAGGTGCGTTGCGGTTACAGGTGAGGGGTAAGTTACGACTTGACGAAGCTTACATCTCGGACAGCGCGTATGCATGCCTGCAGTGGGCGTGCGCGAGTATAGGCGCCATACTGGTCTCACTCCACCCGGCATATCGGCTGCCAGAGCTAGTACGCCTCTTAAGATCTCGAATATATCACCGTGACTGACGCGAGCGCATGTGCTTGCAAGGTGGCCACGCTCAAGCTTGTTGGGGTCAGCCACCTTTTCGTGAGCCCCCGAGTTCGAAGCTCGGCGCATGTCCGCATGCTCTGCGACGCGTTTCCCGCGCTCGCACATTCGCAGCCGGGCGCCATCCAGGAGGCTGCTCTGCCCGACCTCCGGCACTTGATTGTGGTAGACAACATTGGGATACCCGAAGAGTTTAATCGCGAAATAAGTATGGCGAAGCCCGCCATAGACTTCCGCCAAGTACTGGTCTGGAGGGAAGACACAGAGGAGCGTAAGCGGGTCGACGGTATCATGGCTGGGCTTGATGTGCACGATATAATCAATCTCCAGTTCACAAGGTTCGTGCTTTGAACGAGGCTATGATAGCCACGCATTCGCTCATAGGTTCCTTCATAGTGGGACCACTGGATCACCGAAGGCTGCATCGGTGCGCCCCCAGAGTTCTATTCCGAACCATACGACCTACTGAGATAGTATCACAGCTCACGCACTACAACCTGCTCAACAATGCCTTGTCCATCGGTCGCTGCATGCACTTCTCACCGTCGGATATTCTATGTACGATCCGAGTCCTTGCTCTCGTTCGCCCAGGCCAATCTGACATCCGGTTACAGGTAACGTTCCTCCATTGTTCCATTGCATGGATAAGTCGCCCTGTATCATCTGTATTCTCAGTCGTAACTGAACTCCTTGTGCGACACACGCCTTGTCATAGGTAACCTTGCTGCATGGACATACGGTGCCTGCATCGTCTACCCGTCCGAAGTATATGACCCGTCCGCGATCGTGGACGCCATCACCCAGCAGAATTGCACCGCTCTCCACGGCGTCCCTACTCACTTCCTTGGCGTCCTCGTGGAAACGCAGAGGCGGAGGGAAGAGGGACAAGTGGTCGACACCAGTTGTCTGCGGTACGTAGTACGCCATGCACAATGCTGCGCGGAGCCTGACGGTGGCGAATTACAGGACGGGCGTCGCTGCAGGCTCGCCCGTATCGATCGAGCTGATGAAGCAACTGGCAGAGAAGATGCACCTGAACGAGCTGACAGTAGCATATGGAATGAGTAAGTGATTTCGCCCCGTCGTTGTGTAAGGTCATGCTAATCTGTTGCGGCAGCGGAGTTTAGGTCTGTGCTGGTCGGCTTGTGACAAGGGCGACATCTGCTCACAACCCGATTTTTCCAGCCCCGTCGCATTCCAGACTACGCCGGACGACCCTGTCGTGTAACGCCACGAGACGGTCGGCAAGATTCTTCCGCACGCGAAAGCGAAGGTCGTAGATCCAGAGGGACGCATCGTTCCTATTGGCACGCCCGGAGAGGTTCTTGTCGCGGGGTACCTCTTGCAGAAAGGGTCAGTACCGCGTTCACTGTGCAATCGATGGAGGTGCTCAAAGACGTGCAGGTACCATAATGACCCAGAGCAAACTGCGCTGGCAATGCAGGCCGATGAAGAAGGGACCATGTGGATGCGGTCTGGAGACGAAGGCATCATGGACGAGGAGGGTTACCTGAGAAGTGAGCCCCATTCGCCGTTCTTATTCTCAATCCCGCATCACCTATCAGTCATTCTCGCATAATCAGTTGTCGGACGCATCAAGGACATCATCATCCGCGGTGGAGAGGTATGCTTATCCAGCTGGTCGGGCCAGCCGAAGTCTGAAGCTGAGCGTGCCATGTAGAATCTCTTCCCTGTGCAGATCGAGAACATCTTGACCGCCCATTCGCAAATTCGCGAAGCCGTGGCAGTGGCGGTTCCCGACACAAAGTACGGTGAAGTGGTTGGAACGTGGATCGTGCGGGAGCCACGTACACCTCCGATCTCGAGGGAGGCCGTGCGTCGTATTGTGACTGACGGGATGAACCCGCAGGTGCGTTCTCAAGGTCTCACCCGATTTTTGTGAGGTGTATGAGTCGGTGTTTTAATCAATGTTGCGCCCCTTCTGTGGCCTTTGCTAAAAGCACATTTTTCCGTCAGAACTCTCCTGCCTGGATATGGTTCGTTGGCGAAGACGGAGTGCCGGATGAGATGCCAAAGACAGCGAGCGGGAAGATTCAGAAGCACATTCTGCGAGCGTGGTCCAAGGAGTTGGCGCAGAAGAATATCGGACTTACGGTGTCCGAGAATGGTGGGGAGCGATGGGGGGTTAGGATGGATACGCCCTCGTCCCAACGTGTTCGAGCTTAAGGGTGGGGGAGTTCGGTGTATACCCAGGCTAGAAGTTGTTCCCTTTATGATATTCTTTGGTCTCAGTCCTTACGACGGTACTCAGCTTGTTGTGATGTACACAAACGATATGAAGTTCCATGTGAGTGGCAGCTACTACTTACTATGCGGGCACCATAAGCCCCTTGGGATCAGGGGATGTAACCCCCGGCGCTTCCTTGTCTTCAACTTGAACCATCTACCGTCGTATGCTTCATCCGAGTCGAATCGATTGTCTACGAGGGATTACACTCAGATCATTAGCACACAGGACCTCATTTCACAGAGCGCTTTCACTGGTACCCCCAAGAAAAGCACGGGCAATGTCCGCGATTCCTTCTGCCTCCCGCAAACGCGTTTTTCCTCCGCTCTACCAGTCTTCTGGGGATGCCTCTGCCGATAGACTTGCTTTCTTCCATATACTGGAAAGGCTAAAGGTATGTGTCATGCTACGCGCTCTCGAACAAGCCGCTGACCTATCAAAAGACCCAGAAGAGGACAGGATGGGTTGACCATAACGTACGGGTATTGTCCCACGGAGTCGTGACAAGCAGCCGCTAACGAACGGGTGTCCAGTAGGTTCCTGCACCAGAAAGGTTGGATACGTCTCACTGGTGCGAGCGACGTCTCAGGAGCTGAAAGCGCCTACTACTGCGCGTAGCATTTCCGACCACATGTATCGCATGGCGGTCTTGGCGATGTGTACCTCCGACTCGGACCTTGATATTTCAAAGTGAGGGCCTCTATAAGGAGAGACTCTTCCAGATATACTGACTGTCGTTGTCTACAGGTGTGTCATGATGGCCGTCGTCCATGATCTAGCAGAGGCCCAAGGTATGGCGCTCACTTGTCTAGTTGAGTGACCTTCGGCAACTGACATGTGCTAGTTGGAGACATTGCTCCTCGAGAAGGCATTCCAAAGGCAGAGAAAAGGCGGCTTGAGGCGGTAAGCTGATAGAACGTGATATAGACCTCGTCTAATGAGCCTCGTGTACAGGAAGCCATGCACAACTTCGTTCACGAGATGCTCCACAACAGTCCTGCCGCGCAGCGTCTAGAGGCGCTATGGAAGGTATGCTGGTCAAAGAATGTCTCCCTGGGGAGCGTTTCTGACATGGCGTATGGCAGGAGTACGAGGAAGGCGAAAGCAGAGAAGCAAAATTCGTCAAAGGTATGCACACAATGAGCGCACGCTTGCTTCGAGAGTTCTCTAACGCATGCCAAGATCTGGACAGATTTGAAATGGCTTGCCAAGGTATGTTCTCGTAGAACGTATATGGATGGGTATACCTCGTCAACGTCACTTGGTTTCTCAGCATCGGAATATGAACGCAACCACGGGATGCAGACGTTGCAGCCATTTTTCGACAGCAGCCTGCCTTACATCAGACACCCAGAAGTAAAGGAATGGGGACAAGCTCTCGTAGACGAACGCCAGAAGGCGCGAACGGAACACGAAGAGGTATCGGGGCAATGAAACTATTGTACATCTGGTATATATCGCAGCGAAGCGAAACTTGTACAACAACGTCCTTTCGAGGCTAACACAACAAACAACGGAACGAGAGTATAACTTACGCAGTCCGCGGTCTAGGTGCAGTGCCTACATCATGTCAATCCACATGCTGACCCTTTTCAGTACATCCGTACGCTCCGGCTCGTGCCAGGTGAACACGACGAAGTCATGCACGGCGTCGGGCAGGATGTCCGCGATGACCTTCACCCCATCCGCCCGCATCATCTCGATAAGTGCCGTCGAGTCGTCCATTAGCCTCTCCGGTGCGCCTGCAACGACGTACGTCTCGGGGAAGCCCTCGAACAACCCCCGCTCCGGCTTTACGTGCAACGACACGGGCGATATGTAGCGGTTCGTCCGCGCCACCTCAAAGTCCATGGGCCCAAGGAGGGAGACCACGGAGTACTCTTCGAAGAGCTCGCCGGGCTTCAGGGCGAAGATGTCTGTGGCATCGCTGAGCATCGCCGAGGAGTTCGGGCCATGGCGAGACATCGATAGGTCGAGCCACGGGGACGCGACGAGGATGTGCCCCGGGGGAGGGAGGGACGGGAGGGGGTTCTCGATGAGGTATCGCACGAGTCCAACGGCGAGGTTCCCGCCCGCGGAGTCCCCGGCGACGGTGATGTTCCGCGGCTCGAAGCCCGCTTCGTGGACAAGGTAGCGGTATCCCGCGATCGTGTCCAGAAGCGCCGCGGGGAACGGGTTCGCGGCCGGGTGCGGCGCGGACGCGGTGAGGCGGTAGTCGATGGCGAACGTGCGCGCGAGCGAGTGTGAGTGCTTCAGGATCCCACGCGTGAAGTTCGCCGTGACATCTGACGGATTCGCAGTGCCGATCTGTGCGCAGGGGATCGCCGTCAGAATCAGAGCGGTGCTCGACCTTGGAGGGCAACGGCGCTGCTTACGCGGAATCCGCCGCCGTGCATGTGCAGCACGGTCTTCTCGCCGGGCTTCGCCCTGAGGCCCGTCCACGGAGTGCCCTTATTGAGCAGCCAGTAGCCCGCGATGCGCACGGGCTCCACCCCAGTGATCTCTGCGACGCGCCGGACTTCGCCGCACAGCAACTTGTCGGGGAGCGGGTCGACCCAGGTGAACTTGGCGTCCGTGAGCTCGCTATCGGACACCTCGACCACAGGCGCGGGCTGGCCACGGACGTCGACCTTGAGGCTCCAGAGCTCCTGCAAGGTGCGGACGATGATGGCGCGCTTGAGTGTCCAGGCGGTGCGCGGCCTGCGCGAACGCGGGACGTAGTTCAGGGTCCACAGCGGGATCTTGACGAACAGCAGGATCAGGACGAAGCAGATGAGGTAGATCGCCTTCAAAGGCTGGTACTCGAGGATGTTTGTCATCTCTCCGGAGGCTTCGGGCTGGCGAGGTGTGGTGGGGATCAGCGGGAGCAACGAGCTGTTGCTGGTGGGGTGACCCTATCGACCTCTCCGCCGCGGCTTTTGATGCAGCTGCGATGAAAGCGCGCGGTGTTCTCCATTCGCATGGGTCGTCAGGCCGCGCTGGAGGCTCATACAGTGAGTGAGCAGATGCACAGACGGTATACATAGATCAGTAGGAGAAGACGAGGTTCTGATGATAGATGCGCACGTCAGATGATGCGCCCGCGCCATAGCAGATACCATGGGTGGCACCTTCCTTGTACAAAGTTCGCAGCTGCGGAGGCGCGTCAACGACGACGACGAGCAACGTCTACCAGTGTCAGCTAGCACTGCGATAGCTACTAAGCTCATCGTGGTGTCGTGCACCATTGCGCCGACAAACGCGACTCTGACATACCATAGCAAGTTGGACGGTTGCGAACTCGGCGACCTTCGCTGGCAACGGCGGAAGGAGAAGCAGAAGGCGCAGCGGGTGCAGTTTGCGCTCCGCCTGGAAACACAGGCACACATATTCCAGAAGCTCACCAGCAGAGAACTTGGGAAGACGGTCGGGCCCGAATGCGAATCTTCAATTGAGCAAAATTTGGCAACTCAAGGCTCTACACACGGTACGCCCTCCCGCGTTCTCATCCGGTCAGAGTTCTTCCGAGTCTCTCCCCGCGCGCAGGTCGAATGCTGGTTGCCGCCCCGCCAGACAATCATGCTCCTGCTGCGTCGTGAACCTACTAGCGGGTGCCAAAAGTATGGGAACAGGCGCCCGAATTGTCCTCTTCAAATCGGAAAGTTTGCTCAATTGACCTCAAATGACGAGGGATGTTGGCACACCAAGGGCACGTTATTGTAGTGTAGTATGGGTAGTACTATTAGCAGATTTTATGGAGTCTGCTTCGCTGAAGTAGGAGGATGCAATTGAGAGTTTATTTGCATATATGGGATTTCAATGTTTGTGTCCTGGAGACACCTTGGAGGCGGATATTGATTATGGGGGCTGCATTATATAGTAGTACATGATGTGTGCTAGTATATATTGGAGAGCCAAGGTAGGGCATATTGAATAGCCTGAGCTGTAGGCCCATGAAGGTGACCTCCGTATGGGACCATATTGGTGCCCTTCTGATATCTCCGCATTCACAGTGTGTCTCAAGCTGAGGACCATATCAATGATTGTGGCTCTCCCTTATAATTCTCCTCATATATATGCAACTTGTGTCTGAGGCGGGTAAAGCCAAGATCTTCAGTGCACCCGATCTCGACTGTTTGAACACCCTCACTTTGTATGCACACAGCTCGGGCTATTCCATATGCCCTACCTTGGCTCTCCAATTTATACTAGCACACATCATGTACTACTATATAATGCAGCCCCCATATTAAATATCCGCCTCCAAGGTGTCTCCAGGACACAAACATTGAAATCCCATATATGCAAATAAACTCTCAATTGCATCCTCCTACTTCAGCGAAGCAGACTCCATAAAATCTGCTAAGACTCCATAGAGTCTGCTAATAGTACTACACATACTACACTACAATAACGTGCCCTTGGCGTGCCAACATCCCTCGTCGTTCGAGGTCAATTGAGCAAACTTTCCGATTCGAAGAGGACAATTTGGGCGCCTGTTCCCATACTTTTGGCGCCCATGAGTAGTAGACCACGAAATCATGCGCCGAGGTGCCCCTGCAGCAGCGCAACCGCCTTCTCCGACCGCGGGACGATGCGACACTCGAACGGCGCCGGGCGGCTGCACGGAAGGGGACGCGGAACAGACGGTCACCAGTGAGCCCCACCTTCGACTTCTGCTGGGCCGCTGCATCACGACGGCGGCTCACCTCGTATATCCTGAGAGGAACGTCGCGAGGGGCGTGCCCTCGCGGCCCGCGCCGTCCAAGGGCTTCCGGACGTCGAAGAGCGCGATAATGTGCGCGAGCGCGAGCCAGACGCTCGCGTCCGCGAACGCCTGCCCCGGGCACATTCTGCGCGTAGCTGTATGAGGCTTTATGGTGGGCGTGCGAGTGATGCGTTTTGTGCTCACCTGCGCCCGAAGCCGAAGATGAAGCTGCTGGGGAGGAGGTAACTCCCTGCGGCCTCGCCGCCGAGATGGCGCTCAGGGCGGAACTCCTCGGGCTCGGGGTAGTAGCGCGTGTCGCGCGACATCGCCCTGCGTGGGTGTGAATGCATTGAGCGGGCCGGTTACTTTGGTCAGGCTCTCAGTATGCGACGCTCACCACACGTTCGGTATGACCATGCAGCCGCCGGGAATGTCGTACTCGCGGTAGCAGTCGTCCGTCATAGAGCGGTGGGGAACACCTCCAAGAAAGCTGATATTGAGCGCGTGCAGCAGTTCAGCAAGTAGTGTTGTCACTCACCCATGGGAAGAGCGGGTCTCCAACTACCGTGGGGGTAAGTGTTGTGAGGGGTCGCATGATCATGCGGAGAGACTTACCGGTAGACCTCTTCAAGCAGCGCGTTGAGGTATTAGGGCAGGGACTCGCGGTCGCCGAAGTCGGGTAGCCGCTCGTGCCCCACGACCCTGTCTACCTCCTCTTGCGCTTTGCGATATACATCGGTATTCCGCACCATGGCGAGGAGGAACACGGCCAAGGTCCCGCGGCTCTGTTACGATCGTGAGCGCAGCACTGTATGCTATCGACAACGTTACTAACCGTTTCGACTCCGGCTAGTGCACATGATCAGTGTACTCAGAACGCTGCCGCTAGCCGTTGCATTGTGCCACACTCACCACCGTACACGTTGAACGCGACATACTTGATGTCGTGTGCTTCAGCCGGCGTAGGCGCCTCCCCATGTTCCTCTAGCACCGTGACCATGATGCAAGGCCTTGCCGTTCCGGCCGCCTGTAACGCGTCCCATACAGCCACTCAGCCGCATTGAACGTCACCCCTAGGGACGCACCATTGCTGTCACTACCGTGTCGTAGCCCTTGTCCAACCATTCTCTGATCGTGCTGCGGACGAGGAGGGCGTGCCTTTTGAATCGCACCCCGGGTGTCCATGACGGGATATGTCGCACTAGGAATCGGATGCTGTTGTGTAACTCGCGGTGCATCACATATAATCACTGAGAACCTACGGAATGGCAGGAAGTCGACGGGCACGGCGCCGGGCCTACCCGCTTCGTTGGCGCCGTTAATCGACCGGTCGGCCAGGCGGACAAGCTCGTCGTCGAGGGACTTGACGGGAAACCCGTAGGTGATCTCAAACAGTATGGACGCCAGATACCTATCCGAAAGCCGGGCTGAGTCTTGGGATCGAGAACGGCAAGTTATGAACATACAGATGGACGTGGTCGATGCACTCTCCGGGCTGCTGGTGCAGATTGGACGCGAAGTTGAGCACCTCTCTGCGCTGAATGTGCTGGTATCCCTGGAGCGTAGACTTCTTGCCCATGAAGTCGGACATCCATTTACGGTGCTTGCGGTAGAGGTCGCCGTATGGGATGCTGCCCAGGGTGCTTGCTTCGAGCCTGTAACCAACTTGCATGAGCGCTCTGCTTGCCTTTGAGGTTCGGAAGCCGACGCGGTCTTTACATCTCGTTCTGAAGCACCATCCGGGGCCTGTCCGAATAGTTGTGACTGCGTTTGTCCATCAGGTCCCTTGCGGTCTCGATGGTTTTCAGTAGTAGGATCTTGGTGCTGAAGACGCGGAAGTACACCACATCGCCTGCATACAGACTCTACTGCACACATCTTATGATTACTGGCATGCAACTTCGGCATACATCATCCACCTTTCGGTGATCCCAAGAGTCGTGCTATCGTACACGCATCCCCACAGAGACGCCGCCACTCAGGCTTCAAGGGCCTGGAGCAATCGGTGCCTCCGCCTTGACCCACTTCACCCAGCCCGCGGCGTTGACCATGTAGTTCGGGTGGCCATCTCCGTGCGCGGGGTTGAACCCGAAGAAATTGTATGGGAAGCCAGGAATGAAGGGCGCGGACGCCTCCAGGGGTTGCATCTGCTCGGGTGTGAGAGCGATCTCGAGGCCCTGTAGATACACCATATGCAATACACCAATGCGATCAGTCTGCTGACAACAAGCGTGTACTTCTGACAGCGAATCCGGGGGCAACTTATGGGGGTGAGAGAGAGGGTAAGTCGGACTCGCCTTGATGACATCGTCGAGCTGCGCGGGGCTTCGCCCGCCGACAACGGGGAAGACGTAGGGGGCCTTCGCGAGTGCCCATGCGACCGCGACGGAGGTGAGCGTCGCGCCGCTCCCAGCCTCGCCCGCGACCTTCTCGAGCGCGGCGCTGATCTTCTTCTCGTCCTCGGTCTGTGGCATGCCGTACCGCACCGCGGTGCGGGCCTTGATTTCGGCCTCGGTCTTGTACTTACCCTGCCGAAGATCAGTGTCAGTTGTGGTATTGGGCGCGATGCGATACCACGGGAGGCGGAGCGTACCTGGCCGAGGACGCCCCAGGGAACGATACCCATGCCCTCTGCGCGGCACATCGGCACGATCTCGCGCTCGAGGTCGCGCGATCCGATGCTCCAGAGACCCTGGTCTGCAGATGCGCGCGGGCGGATGATCAGCGGCGTTCATCACACGCGAGAAGCACACGGAGCCAATACGCACAGACGACGAATTGGGCCATACCATGCGTGCGGGCGTACTCGTTCGCTTTGACAACCAACCAGGCTATAATATATCACAGGCGACGTCAAGCGAGAAGACAGGCGGCGCTACACGCACAGCGGACTCACCAGGTGTATCCGAGACACCCAGGTAGAGAACCTTGTTCTCTTTCACGAGCGAGTCGAGCGCTTGCATAAGTTCTGGAATAGAGGTAGAGTAGTCCCACCTGCACGTGGTGAGCACAGAAAGATTGTGTGTGTCACGCTGCATACCAATGGACGTAGAGTATGTCGATGTAAGACGTCTGAAGCTTTGCGAGACTGTCTTGTACCTGAGAGTATGCTGTCATAGCGCGCGGCATCGGTGTGCGTGGTACCCAAACAGCTTACGGATAGTATCAGGCTCTTCCGATGGTTTCCCTGGTAGTTGACCTAACGAGAGCCATCAATACCCGCACAGGCCGTGCAGAGAAAAAAGCAAGCAGGACCACATACCTTGATCTTGATATCCTGCCTGTGGTGCCGGTAGTTTATGGTATACTTGGTGGCAATCACCAACTCGTCGCGGTTTTTCCGAGCTGCGGCCCAAGCTCCGATGATAGTTTCGCTCTATGTCATAGCTAAATCGTCAGTCGACAAAGATAGAGTAGAGGTTTCACATGCGTACCTCCCCGTTCTGGTAGTTGTTCGCGGTGTCGATGAAATTCCCTCCGCCCTCGTAGTACTTATCAAGGAACTGATACGCTGGGGCATCAGAGGGCGCTTCCAATGCGACTACACGTCGAACACACCTTGAAGGCTTCTTCCTGCGTCGCACCTAGCAGCCAAGAATCTCAGAATACACAGGAGCGGGGCGGTAGGAACGACATACCGCCAGCCATCTCTGGGCTCCACGACTGGCCAAGCGACATTGTTCCCAGGCATATCGGGGATACGCGGACTGTGAGCCAATATTCCGAACATCGTCAGACTCAGAGATCTACCACACACGCGTATGAGAGCACTCACCGCCGGCGGAGGGCGAGAGCAGCTATACCCAGCGCGTTCAGAACGGAAGAGCGCGGGGTGCAAGAATTGCGACTCACTCTATAGCGACCTAGCTCGGTGGCTGGCTGGGGTTGGGGCGCGAACGAGCTCATGACGGCAGTCGAGCAGTGCGACCAGGTCTCACTTGAGGCTCCATCCTCAGAAGGCGGGTTATAAGGTGTCGCCCTGGTTGATGCTGGAATAAAGTTCAGCGCTCTCGAACACTCGCCCGGTGCTTCGTGATCTCTGGCGGCGCACCTGGATGCTCCTCTCGGGCTCATAGCGATCCCCTGTTTTCTGTCAGTTCCGCGGCGCCGAGGTCAGGCGGTTCAAGCCATCACTTCCCATCACACCATCCGATGAGGACGACTCACAACGCGGTGTTCCGTTGGCGAGGCGCTGTACGGAAATGATGCATGGCAAAGAAGACGACTCGCCCTGCGGGGGAACGCGTTCCTGCAGACGAACCGCAGAAGGCGTCAATTCAATACAGCATGCTGCATCTCTGAAGAGGGAGGGGGTCAACTTACAAATGAAAGTATGTCGGCTCCAGACGGAAACGCCTCTCCTGAAGCTATGCGCGAGTTGCGTGAGAACTATTGGCTAACTTGCGCCTATATATGAGCTACCGATGCGTAGTTAAGTGGTGCAAATCAAGGTAGTCCTAGAGTAATCTTGGGGCACCGGTCTGTCTCCAGTGAGTAGCTTTACGAGCGGATTGCCCGCCCGTTTTCGATCGAGTTTGAAAGTACAGAGACGCTTTGTCTGGCAAGTCGAGATGCATGGTTTACCAGTCCATCCATGAAGCGAACTAGCGTACTCGGGTGTTATTGAGGCACGAAAACCCACAATCTATGGATGAAAAGGTTGCTGTGGTGAGCGACATGGTGGTCGAGATCTGGAGACTCAATGGAGAGAGCCAAGCTATGCGCGTCTCGAGGTAAGTGGTAAGATTAGATAAGATAAGATGAGTCCGACGTAGATCTCGTCGAGTTGTCCAAGAGTTGTCAACTCTCCTGCTTCCAAGTTCCAACCGCACACTCATCATGACTGCGAAAAAGGCTTACATTCACTTGCGCATACAGTGGGATCATCGGCCTAGCAAGACACTCCGCTAACTGCTTTCTATGCCGCAACCATACCACGCAAACTCTGGCAAGCCAATCTTCAGGTGCTACGTTTGTCTCTATCAAGTTGGGGCTACGGCCTACAGCGCATGAACTACTATGGACTACAAGGCGCGTTAACTCTATCGAACACTATGTCGACCGTATGTGGTAGGCTGAGTGCAAACGGGGAGAACGCGTTCTTGATGTGGCCATGATGCATGGAGTCCGTAGGTATCGTCCACTTGAATTCCCTCAGCAACATACTCACCAGGACCCTCTGCTCGTAGAGGGAGAATGCTCGAGCTGGGCACTGCCGTGGCCCCAGCCCGAAGGGTATCCAGCTGGTGTCTACGTCGGACTTGCTGGCCTGCAAGAAACGGTCGGGGTCGAACGACTCGGGCTCTTTCCAGAGCGTGCTGTTGTGGAGGATCGCACACATGTTCAGGATGACGGGTGTTTGTGGCAGTACGAGGTGTCCGCCTAGTTGTAGCGGTTCGTTCGACAGGCGGGGGATGGTCACGTTGGAGGAGTTGTTGAAGCGCATGGACTCCCGGATGACGGCGTTGACATACGGCGTCCTCGAGAAATGCTCGATGCGAGGTTCGTCGGACCTCATGACCCTGACGATTTCTGCGCGCGCTCGGGCCTGCACTTCCTGGTACTGACCCAGCAGAAAGACGATAGTCGACAGCGATCCTACAGTGGTGTCCTTGACCGCGGTGAGTCCACAGTGAGTTGGCATCAAGTTGCAGAAGCACTTACATGACCGCCCATGAAGGTCGTGATGATGTTGTCTCTCAACTCCGTCTCCGTCATCTCCGGATTCTCGAGCATGTAAGTGATCATATCGTTTCCAGGATTGCTCCTCTTCTTCTGCAGCAGGACCCAGAACTCCTCGACGAGAGCGTCGACCATGTCCCGAACTGCGGGGCGCGGAAGCCATCGTTCGAGCGAAGGCAGGAAGATGTACGCGGGACTCGAGATGGCCGCCATGACCTCGTGGTATCGCTCTACGAACGCTCCGTGCGGCTTGTCCAGAGCCTCGAAGTCGTAGCCAAGGACCGTGGTACCGACCGCGTCGAGGCTGAAGCGGTGCGTGTAGTCGCTCCACCGGACCCGCCCTCCCTCCCCCATGATGGCGAACGTCTTCCTTGCCAAGGACGCGAACTGCTCAATCGGGATGGTTCGATGCAGGGCTTCATGCACGATCTTAGCATGTCTCTTCCACATCTCGCCCTCCGCCGTGAAGACGTTCTGTCGACCCGTCAGCCTCCACAGCAGCATCTTGGCGAGAGGCTCCTGCTTGCGGAGTCCTCGCTGCTCCATGAGCTGTTTCCCCGCCTGAATCATTCCTCCATGAGCCTGCGTCCTCCATTGGCAATACTCGACTACACACCTTGCCGTCGACGACATGAACCACCCATTCTCCAAGACAGAACACCAAGACGACTTCAGTACGGGCCTCTCGAGCGAAAGGCAAGATCATTCGTTTGACCCTGCGCTCCTCCACCTCTCCGGAGAGGTAGCTCAGTAACAGCGGCGCGACTGGCACTTTCGGAAGGTGCCGCAAGTGGGCGGGTACCCGGACCCATCTGTAGACGGCGATCGCGAGGAACACCAGGAGGGAGACGACGGCTTTCTGGAGCATGGCGGCGAGAATTACCGAGTTCACTTTCGGGAGCAGAAGAAGTACGACCCAAAATTCACAACGTCTTCCCAGGGCCCGTAACTCCTTGTGACTTGCCACTACGGAACAGTTCCGAGAGAGCATAATGCGGGTTCCCGCTGCGGACTGAGTGCTTCGCCGGCGATGGACGCGCTTCATCAGACCGTCGGTCGTCGGAGACCGCCCTTAGGCAGCGGGCGTTGAGAGAGAGAGAAGCAGATGCGGGAGTTGACATCATTCAAGAAGCTTAGTGAGTTCTGGGTTCCGTCAACGTTAGGGCTACGCAGCTGATACGGTCCCATGTGCCTGGATTCAGCCTGCGGATCCGATCCCAACACTGGTGCGCCTCCGCCTCAGCTCGGGGGAGGAGTGTGCCACGACGGCGACCACTTGGTGGCGACGCCCTGACGTATGCGCGCTGCGCGCACATCGCACCCTCTTGGTGATAGAAGCCTGGCACGGTACTCGTCTGCAGCTATGCCGCATTGCCCCCGCTGAGGGACAGGTGCTAAGCTGAGTTCATCACGCCCGACTCCGGAAGCTGTCCAGCTACATTCGCACATGGCAGTGAGCATTCCGCAGAATCTCAGAACCATGCAGAGTTGCAACACATCTCGGCTCCGTCCTCATCTCTCTTTGCACTCCCTGGAGCGATGGGGACGGACCAAATAACATTCTTCTCACGCAGAGCTCGCGGCACAGAGCCACGCGCTTACCGAAGATGCTCGGTGCGCGACATACGTTCGCGAGGATCGCGGTGATCACCACGGTCCCCTGCGAGGAACTATCAAGGAAGAGGTACCACGATAGACGTGAGCATTCACCGGTCACACTAGGCAGACAGGCAAGATGCCAGAGGGATCCGAGAAGCCCGACGAGGTGATACATAGAGGAGCCCCCATCCAGCCTGAGGTCGCTCGTCATGTCCTCGGGCAAAGCGCAACACCGCTACGGCAACAGTACGTCGACGCGCACTTGGTATCTTCATGCAGATACGCTAACAAACAGAAACAGATGCCACAGATGATATATGCCCAAGTCGCGCCTGAGGGCAGTTCATACCCTCACCACTGCCCCGCATGTGCTTCCTGCACACTCAACCAGCTTCGGCATCGCGAATGCGCGTCGTCGAAAACACTGGATCATGTTCAAGGTTTGTGGTCCATATGTCTAGTCGCGGGGACTTCGTCAGCTCACCTCGTGTGATAGATGGGAACGAGGCTTGCTCGGCGGGCGCAGCACCCGCCAAGCCCGAGCCCGATGTCAGTTCTGCATGGGCTCCTTCCCAATGGTGGATTAGCTCGTTCGTAGATGATGTACTCGAACTGTGCTACGAGGGTATGTTGGGCATATATCGAGTGTGGTAGCCAGAATAAGACTAGCTTTCGCGGTCTCCGCCCCTACGGGCCCGAGGGTGACATAGCAACAGTCATTTGTGCAAGGTTAGTGATACCCCCGGTGCTTCAGAGTGGCGTCTTAGCTTGGGCTTCGTAAATGTGCGCGCTATAGACGTGACTAACGTCGAACGAGTAGGGCATAGCACCAGAAACCTCGGTCGACCTGCACGCGAATCGTAACACCGAGCTCGGCGAAGACAGCCGGGGTCCTGGTCGAGGGGTCAACCCCATTCAGTGCATATACGCTCCGGTGCGCCGTTCATCGACATGCGCTCCACTACACGAGGACGAGCACGATGACCACGATCGCACGGCGTCGGGGTGCGGCGCCTCGGAATCACAAAGCCTTGAAAGCGGTGCAGCGATCGACGCTAGGCGAAGCGAGTGCGGCGAGTCTGATAAAACGCACGCATCGGCGTCTGATCCAACCATTATCGAGGCATCTTCGGGGGCTCGCCCACGTTCACAAGGCAGGCCAGTTCTGTTTTGGAAGTCGTGGGTTGGCTAAAGGTTCGGTTATACTGATCCAGAGAGACAGCAGTGAAGTCTTGTCACGTTCCAGGCAGGCGGCGCATGGCTTTTTGCCGCTAGTCGTCCGGCTCGGTTTGGGTGAATGCCGAGACAATGAACATGAGGCGGCAGAGCTGGTGCGGAATCACACCTCGACACTTGCAAAGTTCTTCTGACGGTGAGCGAGGTTCGTTGGGATGGCTAGAACCAGTGCCGGTGCTGAGATTCACGTACCAGGATGCTTGGTGCTGAACATCATCCAGAACAATAACTTTACAAGTTCACTCGTACAACGTCACAAGGGTGGGGTCTTCTTACAGAAACGATACCGGATTCTGCGCGCCGATAAAGTCGTAAGACCACTACGATAACTCGCCGGTGTCACGGACACGTCGAGGCTACGAACCGCCGGGGTATGTTACTCATGAATATCGGATGCCCAGATTCTGATCCGAAGGCACACGCCCCAAGATGAATAGTCGATCCCGATTGCGTGGCCCTGCGGGATGCCCGAGGCTTAGGGCCGAAATCTGTCACTGTTGACGTTTTCCCAATTTGCGACTCTAGCTAGATCTCGCCGCCAGCCACGTTTGCGCATGCCCAGATCGCCTTAGTGGCAAGAACACGCCGACAGAGATATTATATACCTGCACGGGCATCCAGTCGAGATGGCTATACCCAGCACCCCGATCTTCCCATAATGAATCCTCGCCTCTCGATCTCACTTCCCGAGGCCCTGCTCCTCTTCTCCTTGGCGCTGTTCCTCGCCGCGCACCGCGCCCTACGCGTTCCGCCGCACCTACGACACATCCCGGCTGTACCACTATGGCCGTTGCTTTGGAGCTACTTCTCGGGGGAGGTTGAGGAGCAACGCGTCAAGCGGCTCGTCCTCCCGTTCGCGAAGGCGCGGGGGACGGACGTCGTGCTAGTCTTCTGCTTGGGAGATTGGATGGTCCAGGTCATCGAACCCAAGGTAAGGAAGCACAGAGATTCGCATACGTGCAAGGATTGACTGGTCGCTCAACAGGTTGGAAGGCGACTGCTCGAAGACCCGTCTATGCGAAAGCAGCAGCAGCCCGACGGGATGCTTCTGTGGCGGCTCGTCGGCCGCAACAACGTCTTCATGTCCGACGGCGAGATGTGGAAGCGGCACTCCCGGATCATGCACGAGGCGCTGCGCCAGACCGTGCCCATGGAACGCTTCGTCACGCTTGCGCAGACGACGTTCTCCGTCATCGGCGACGGCGGGCGGGTCTGCTGGAGCGAGCTGAGCCACCGCTTTACGCTCGATGCGGTCGCGACGACGGTCATCGGGTACGACTTCGAGGCGCTCGCGAAACCGCACGGATCGTTCGTGCAGAAGTACCACGAGGTTATGGCGGCGATCGCGAGCCCGGCCTACGTCGTCTTCCCGTCGTTGGAGAGGTGGCTCCCTCGACGAGCGGTCCGGAGGATAGTGGACGACTTCGTTGGAGACTTCCGCAAGATCCTAGACGAGAAGCGCAGCAATCCGGGCAACGACGTCATCACGTACATGTTCCAGGAGCCAGGCATGACCGAAGACGACTACCGGGACAACACCATCGTTCTCTTCATAGGAGGACATGTATGCATCGTTCCTTCTGCTGCTAAAGGTATTCTGACGCGGAATTCTTTGCAGGATACCACAGCAGGAGCGCTCTCCTCCGCCGTGTACTTCCTCGCTCGCTACCCCGAACTCCAGGAGAAGGTCAGGGAGGAGGTCCTCGCCGTGTTAGGCAACGAAGAACCTCGCATCGAGCACTTTGCGAGCACACCTTACCTTAACGCCGTGATCCGCGAGTCCATGCGGTACAACACCCCGACGAATGTCACCGTCCCGCGCATCTCCGACCTCCCGCTCACGATCAGCGACGTTGTCATTCCGCCCAACACGCCCATTGCGCTGAACATGTGCGCAGCGCACCACAACGAGAACGTGTGGCACAACCCGGGATTGTTCGACCCGGAACGGTTCCTACGCGACGCGAAGGCGGACGCGGGGAACTGGGTCTCGTTCGGAGTCGGCGCCCGCAGATGCCCTGCCCGGAACTTCTCGCTGTACGAGCAGCGCGTGCTGATCAGCATGCTCTTGAGGCAATACCGGTGTTCGCTCCCGGAGGACTCGATCCACCGCGACTACCTCAAGAACGGATTTTCCGCTTTCGCGCTCAGTTTACCGGAGGGGGTAGATATAGACTTTACCAGGATCCAACCAGTGACGACTCCTTGATGACTTCTCCACGAGTTTGTAGCCATACGCCTCAAAATGTTTGTTGTACAGTTAGTGTACATGATACCCACCCTTGCCCTCTACTACAATTGTATGCAAGTTGTATCCTCCCCTGAACTCGATGTTGTCATAAGTATCTTCGGCCAGACACGTACAGGGTACTGCTCACGGACTGATCAAGCTCAAGCTCGATGCGCATCTAATCTTATCTCGTTTGACCGGGAGGTCAATGGGCGGCAAACGAGCATCCGCCTCTCTCCCGCATACTCTCCCTCCTCTTCCTCCTCTCCCTCGTTTCCGGGACGTCTGTGTCTCTGAGCTATGAATCACCTCGACAACCTCGGCGATTCTACCACAGATGATGAGGCTGGCTCACAAACCACCGAGGACGAGATGCCTGAGCGGCAGGTGCCCTCCGCGCCTCCTCCGCCTCCACCTGCCGCTCCCGTACCAGCCACCGGCCGCGAGCGCCCCCATTACGAATTGAGGCATACACTACGAGGACATACGGAGTCAATATCTGCCGTGAAATTTAGTCCAGACGGGACGTTGCTTGCCTCGTGTGGTATGTACGCATATAAACATACTACACATAATTCAGCTCAACAAATGCGTAGCGAACGATCGCGTCGTGAAGATCTGGTCTCCATTCACCGGAGAGTTGATACGGAATCTGAACGGCCATACGAAGGGCCTATCAGACATTGCATGGTCGTCAGACAGTGTTCACCTCGCCTCCGCTTCCGATGATACCACAATCCGAATATGGGAGGTCGACACAGTACGGCTCGTGTCCAGGTTTTGCTCCGTGACTACTGGCGACTAACGACGCGTGCAGGGGATGACTTTGAAGACGCTGAAAGGTCATACAAGCTACGTTTTCTGCGTCAACTACAACAACGCGTCAAATCTCCTTGTTTCCGGAGGTTGCGAAGGAGAGATTCGGATTTGGAACGTGGAGAAGGGTGAGCACTCATCTCCTAACGCGTTACGTGCCTTTCTGATATCCTCGAAAACCAGGGAAGTGTATCAAGAAGATCCTCGCCCACCTCGACTACGTCACGGCGGTTCATTTCAACCGAGATGCCTCCTTGATTGTCTCCTGCGCTCTGGACGGTCTGATGTGAGGCGCTGTACAGTTTGCGAATGCCCCATCGGCTGACATTTGGCACAGCCGAATATGGAACACCAGCACTGGGCAGTGTTTGAAGACTCTCGCCGAGAGTCACGACGCGATTTGGTAGGGTTGTCGCTATACGTCTCCTTCCGAAGCTTATCCCGAACACCATCTAGTCAACACGTGCAATTCTCTCCAAACTCCAAGTACATCCTCTCCACTGCACACGACAGCGCGATCCGGCTCTGGGACTACCAGACCTCGCGCTGCCTCAAGACGTACGTCGGGCACACGAACCAAAAGTACTGCATCGCCGCCTGCTTCAGCGTCACGGGCGGGAAGTGGATCATCTCCGGCAGCGAGGACAACAAGGTCTATCTGTGGGACCTCCAGAGCCGAGAGGTCGTGCAGACGCTCGAGGGGCACACCGATGTCGTCGTTGCAGTGGCGGTAGGTCTCATGAATTCATGTATGCGTTGGCGGCTCTGACGCGACGGGCACACAGACGCATCCACAGCAGAATATGATCGCCTCGGGCTCTATAGATTCCGATCTGACGATCCGGCTATGGGCAGATCGCGGAGGCTCGTAGCCCCCAGGATCTGGCATTGTCTTCGAGGGGTTTTTTCTAATTTTTCGAGCGCTGTAACGCCATGTTGTATTACTATGTATTTGTGGGTTTGTACGATCTGACAGATTCTCGGCATTGACCCGTGGGTTCCATGAGTATGTTCGCGCCGTCTAGCTGGAATGCCCAGAGCCGCGATAACATACCCTCTAAGCGGTACCGCCATCCTTGCTAGAGTTCAGAAATTAACCCACACATGAGACATCTGTATCAATACTTGTGAACACATTGCAGAGTTGCTATACAAAGGGCCATACGTCGTGAACCCCGGAGCAGAGACAATAATCTATAGCCACACTAGGCCAACCTGCCGAAGAACCAAACCATCAAGTGACGCTAGGCGTATGGGAAGCGGTCAACAGAGCTGCCACATCTTCACCGAATCAACCACGAGCGCCCTGTCTTCGACGCTTTCCGGCCATGTCGCATACCATTGGTCCTGGGCCTTCGCAAAGTCACGCATAGCGGCTGGAAACCCGGGTCAGCGCACAGGTTTCAACTGTTGCAACCCGGAAAGTACTCACTAAGGGACGCGTCCAACCAAGGCTTACTCCCGGCGTTGTCCGGGAACCAGCCGTTCGTCCCTCCTGCGGCGACGTTCATGATGAGGTAGAACGGCTGGTCGAACGGCGCCGCGTTCGGGTCCGTGCCGTTCTCCCACGGGTTCGGGGTCTCGATGTACTGCGAGCCGTTCGTGACGACGGGGGGGAATTCGCCGCGCTCGAAGAACGGCTGGTCGAACTTGAGCATGAGCATGTACGTGAGGCGAGAGTCGACATAGATCCGGATGAACTGCGGGCACCATTCGAGCGTGTACGTGTGGAAGCCGTCCGCGTACGTCTTGCGTCGGTTCGTCCACCACCCGAAGGTCTTGCTCACTCCATTCAACCACGAGAACGGGCCCCAGTTCAGGGAGCCGCGCACATAGTCAATGCCCCTGTACGAAGCAACGTGAGCAATAGCCGCACTGAATAAATCACGGAGAAGCTGGGAGCGCACTCACTGTGCTGGATAGCTGGGGCTGTTCCCGCGGGCCTCCATGATGTCAATCTCACCGGAGCGCGGCCAGGACCCGTACGTGTCGTTCACGGGCAGCATCCACAGCGCGGGCCAGAGCCAGTCCCCGCGGGGCAGCTTCGCGGATATCTCGACCCGGCCGTACTTGATGGAGTAGGGCTGCCGCGTGTGCACCCGTGCGCTCATGACGGGAGGGATGACGCTCCCGAGCGTCTGGTTCGAGACGGCCCCGCAGCTGGTGGTGTTCCCGTCCGTGCAGCCGGTGAGGTTGAACGTGTGCCCGTCGAAGATGTTGTTGTAGCCGATGACGTCCGACGTGAGCGTCGGGACGAGGTAGAGCCGTCCGTCGCGCACAAAGGAGTTGGCGTCGGACGCAGTTGTCATCTCGAATTCTCCGTTTCTGCGAAGCATGGGGCAACGGTTAGCGGTCACAGGTGCGGAGGAACCGTGGAAGGAAGAACGGGTAGAAGACACGTACCCGAAACCACTCATGCTGACCTCGCGCATCCAGATCTCGTCCGTGTCGAATTTATCGAAGTGGTCCTCTAAGACGAGGCAGAGCTTCCCGGGGAGCAGTGGAGTCTGCACGTACGAGAAGTAGCAGCGAATCGCGCTCCCGCCGATACCGAGCAGTACGATGAAGTAGACGAGCCAGTTGGAGACCACCCCCATCCTATCTTTGTCTGACAGCCACGGCTTCTCGATCGGACCCATGAGCATCGATGAGCGCATCATCCTCCTGGGGCGGACTGGGGCGGATGATGGTTGTGAAACCGAGGTCGGCTCATGGAGGGTAGTGCGACGAAGAGCGCGGGGGGCCATGAACGATTTGCGCACGGGAGAGCGGGAAGTCCGCGTCGGGCTCAAGCTGTCAGCGCCCTCGCCGTCCCAGGACGGGCACTGGATATCGGCGGCCGGCTGGCGAAACGCAGAATGTGTGGAAGCGTGGCTGTCGTTCCGGCGATACAGAGGCTGGCCCGAGAAGAACGAACTCCCGCTAAAGTTGAAGGAATTCGGGAGAGCGGTGGTGGAGGGGAGCGAATGGTCCGAATTGGCGAAACTGGGGGCATCGTGAGTAACGTCGCTGTCTCCGTCCGTAAACTCCCCCTGATGGCACGAGAAGGAGGCCGGAACGGGTGTGTTCTCTGTGGAGGCCGACCTCGTATGTTCTGTTGACCGGTCGGATTCGCATGAGAGAACCGGCTTGTAGGGAGGCATAAGGGAGGTTGACGATCAAGCGAGGGATTACTCGCGCTTCGGCGATGTTGCTGGGCATAGTATATATAACAAGATGAAAAGAAGGGACCCAGTGGGGCGGCCACAGGACGGTACGGCGAGGCAATCTGCGGTTCCATTCAGCCGACAGTGCGGTCTAGATTCATGGACGCACCACTTCGTCGCAAAACAGGTACTGGACTTGCGTTACGTCGAGACGGCCGCTAGATAGGCGTTTGAGCGTGGAGAACGCTGTCAATGTACCGCCATTTACTGGCGATCAGCGATATCATCTAGCTCACGTCCAGTGGAGGCAGTGGGTGAAGACCCCTCTGGAAAGTCATCAGTTGCGTTCGGCGCAGCATACTCTCATGGTACCTGGGAAGGCACGAGGTCTTGACCATCTCGTGTGACTTCAACCCTTCAGGCCGGCGGCGTGTAGCAGCAGTGCCGTAGCGAGTGCCCGGAAACACGGCATGGAGCGGCTCGAAGCAGGCCAGCACCTGGCCACAGGTGGAGCAGACATACAGATATATCTTGAGAAACAGTTGATCTCTCTGGAGTCGCAGCATTCCGCAAAACACCATTGAGACCGTGTATTCAAGTGTTCACAACGCTCCCTCATTCTGTCGTAGCCTGACTGTAGAACGAACAATGAGTTATGCGAGACAAATCTAATGCAATAAAGACCACATACGGCTACTGGGAGAGTATACTTACACACATGCCACACTTGTGCCATACCAGAGTGCCGGCGCTATCACTAGTTTGCAGAGGGTACAGCTGATCGAGGAAAATGCATGACCGCGCGCATCAACCTTGGGATGTTGAGAATCTCTCGCGCTGTCGTGGCATACAGATCAGACGAACCAATCAGGATAGCCGGGAGGCATTTGTTTGCTGTCAAATGGCGTTGAGTGACGGGGCAAATTGTACGCACCTCCAGACCGCTCTTGAAGCTTGAGGAAGCAACGCGGTCGGATTGACATGCTTAGGCCAACGTCGCAGTTGCGATATGTGCGCGACTCTGAGAGTAAGCCTAGGGACCCTCAGAGCGGTGGGTCAGCGTGTGAGCTGCAGAGAAGTCAGAAGTTTAGCGGATGAATCGAATAGCCAGGGGAAAACGTCGTGGAGAATCATCAAACCAAAGAGGACATGCGACAGCCTAAGCAGGCAAGAGCTTCCGAAGCCCAGAATCACCCAGTATACTTCATCGGAATTCGGCGCATTGTTCCAATTGTGGTCAGGGACTTCCCCAGCCCGTCGTCTAGCGTCCCAAGAATACGAGTAATTCCAGGAGATCACCGCCAAAGTGACAGCAGTCATACGGTGGTTCTCTTCGAGCCATCGGACACTGGAACCAAGATGAGTATGCCTGCAGACAACAAAGTATCCACTCACTGCCCCAATGACTCACACGTAGACCATCTCAAGTCGAGACATTGCAGGGGTTGTTGGACGAACTATTCGTGGAGCTTTGGAACCTGGGAAAGAAGAGTCGATTGTCTTGGGGGAATCAGTTCTGTCAAGTTCAACAGCGGGCCCAGACGTTTAGCCAGTCAGAAGCACAACAAGTTGCGCACGGACCCTTCGCCTAGACCAAAGGCCCAAATGATGTCCCTCCGGAGGACGATGTGATAGAGAATAGATACTTGTACACCAGCGGACTCGCGCGTGAACGTCACAGAACCCCATCTATCAAGCTGACACTGACGCTTAGTGGTCGACGCCTACTTCACCGGCTCTGCGTTGATGAGGTCTGGGAAGGACATCAGCGTCTGGTCCCACCCACGGCACATGCCTGTACACGCACCTTGTGCTAGCTCTCGCTCAGCCTCCGTCAGCCCGGAGTCGTGGGCCTCGAGGAAAGCATCCACCTAAAGCAAGCATGAATCAGTTCCGAACGTGCGGCACGTGGTCACGCTTTCACATACCTCATCCATGACGCCGTCGTCCTCCACGTCCGTCTCGATATCAGACTCGTCGTCGTCGTCCTTGGCGTCGTCGATCGCAAATGGCGTACGCTCCATGAGCGCTGCCGCGTTCGCCGCGGCGTGGAACATGCTCGGCATCGGCATGGGGGAGAACTCCGCGGACGTCGCGGACGACACTGGCTCCGTCTGGTCGACGCTGAGCGCTGAAGGCGTCGTCGCAGATGTCTGTGCAGAGGCTGGGGCGGACAGTTCGCTCGCCGAGGTCTCGGCCGCGCTCGACAGGCTCGCCCTAGACGCTGTGCGGCGCATGGTGGGTGTGAGAAGGGACTCGCGCGCTTTCGGCTCTTCGAGTGCGGTGTACTTCCCGATGGCAGGGCGAGTGAAGACCTGCGAGGCCCCGATAAGTTGAGCTTGACAGTGGGAAGTGAAGCATCAAGCGACGTACCTGGTGCTTTCCAATGGTCTTGCCGATACCGTCGGTAAACCTGTTAAAGATCTTGCGGTTATCGTCGCTAGCGATGTTGTGCCACAGATCGCCCAGAAGTCCACCGTTCGAATTCGGAATGTCCTGGATCGGCACAGGCTCGAGTCTGAAAGTCGCCGAGAAGTCCATCTCGAAGAATGACTCGAGAATCTCATCCGCAAGCACGACCATGCGGAATCTGTCCCACGTATCAGTAACGTGCCCGCAAGGACATTCGCGTCAGGTACTGACGTTGCAAGGTTCATGTACGGCTGATTCGACTCAATGGGTGGCGGATCGGAGTTAGGATCGGCGCCCTCTGGCCGTGGAAGGAGTGCATCTCCGTACTCGAAGGCGTTCGACATGAATCGACTGACGGCTCCGAGATATGCATCCCCGATCTCATGGCGGAAGATGAACTGCACAGAGTGGATCAACGATTGCAGTGGCAGGCCAATACATCGCGTTACTGACCAGGAGGGACTCCGACAAGGTGAGCACTTCGTCCTTTGTCAGGTAGCCGTCCTTGTTCTTGTCGTGCAGGTTGAAGAACCATTCGATGTTTTCCATTAAGTCGTTGAACATGACACCGTCAAGACCCAAAACGATATCCTGTAGTACACGTCAGCCAATGAGCAAATCTTCGTGGGGGAAAGATATGCGTACCTGGAAGGAAAGTGCCCCTCTGAACTGGGTATCCCAGAAGTAGAACAAGCGGTCGATGAGCTCGTGCTCTGCCACTTCGCGGTCTATCCTTTGCTGTAATGCCGTTCAGTGGCATGTTGTACCCGAATGATGAATATACCGACTTGGAAACCGTTGCGGACGATCTTTTCTGTCCTCGCCCATGTGCAAATCTCGCTCAAGAACACGCGGAACGTCTTCAGCCCAATGCGAGTCTCGGGCCTCTCCTCCGCCTGGTCCCTCGTTGTCAGCAGCGTCGGTGGCGGTAGCTCCACCGCCGGGGGCGGCTCGATGCATATCGCCTTGAACAGCGCGTCGTAGATTAGGCCCGCCTGCTCCTTCGTGAAGCGCTCCAGGGTGCGCAGATTCCGGATCGCCGAGCGTTTCGAGAACGACTCGATGCTGTGGACGATCTCGGAGCGATACTTGCGCCGTTCCGACTGGATCGTCTCGTCGGTGATGACGGCGAACTCGCGGAAGGACACGAGGAGCAGCTCTTGGAAGCGCGTGATGGCGCGTGCGCGAGGGTCGCTCGAGCCCGGATGCGCAGAGTCCCCGAGAGAGGCAAAGTATTCTCTCATCAGGCTGATATGCTTGCAGTTAGTCGCCACAGGACGCGTCGTTGACAATATGGCCGTGCGCGACGTACTGAATGAATTGCCCATCGTCTTGGATCTGTAGCAGCTTCTCGCCGTTGATCTTAAGGATAGCTATGTCGAAGATGAGTGTTGCACGAAGGGCAAATCAATGCTTTGACGAACCCAGTCTGCCGGGACATCGTTAGATCTCCTCGAATGATGCAAACAGAGAACTCGCTCACCCCACTTGGAAGAGCACTTTCGGGCCCATGCAGAAGAAACAGTCGATGATCCGGAACGCGAACACCATCGGCATGCTGTTGATGAACCTGTGATACCAACATGGTTAGTATCCAAGTAGACGTTATGAAGTTGGCAAACCATACAAACTCAAAAACCAGGGAAGTGACGCCACAGACAACTGCACGTCCACCTCCGTGAAGTGGTCATGCAGAATGGGCAGACATCGCTGCACCAGCGACTCGAACACGCGCTGGTCCAACAACGTGCCATGCATGGACGGGCTGGCGCTTGCTGTCAGACGTATTCCTTCAAATAAGAGTAGACGGCGCGGCAGACCTGTAGTAGCCGGGCAAGAGGCGATCGCAGATTACCTCCAGGAGCCAGAATGCTTGTTCCTCGGACATGTAGCTAAACGCGCAGGCAATCAGGACCCGGACAGACGCCACACCCGCGAAACCCACTCACATGAGGATCGCGGCGGCGAGGATATTCATGGCCTGCGAAAGGATCGCATATGTTCCAGCTGGGCGGAGGATGTGCCACACGACGCACCTGGCAGTACCCCGTCTCGGGATTCTTGAACGAATACGCTTGTAGCACCCTCCGGAGCGCACCGATGCCTTCCTCCGACTGGTAAGCCGAGTACTCAGGCAGACTCCGGTGCAAATCCTTCTCGATCTCTTCCGTACTTGTGTTCGTGCGCCCGGCGTTGTCGGCCAGGATCTTCTCGTAGTACCCTGGATTCTCAAACCGCAAGTAGAGCGATCCGGAGAGCGTCTCCCACATCTCGCCGCGCAGGCGGTTAGGCAGACCAACCTGAATGAGACGTGTGCATTGCGGGTAGCGGAGAAGGGTCAGGTTGCGTCCGTGTGCTGCGCGTGTCATCAGAACCGGACACACAACACACGGCGGTCCCGGAGCACCACCTACTCCGCAGATAGTTTGTCCACAGCTTCGTCTTCGACGCCTCCCGGAGCCTAACGAGCGTCAGGTTCAGACGTGAAGCGGCAGCGCCCCCTCTCGGCAGACGAACGCACTCACTTCTTCGGGTCACCCGGAAACTTGAACTTGAGCCCGAGCCCGCCGAGATACATCGAGTCCGCTGCGGGGCTTGACGGGCCGCCGTCCTCGCTCGCCGCGCTCTTCGACGCGCCGGCGCCGGCGGCGCCCTCCTTCTCGTCGGCGTTCTCGGGCGCGCTCGCGTTCGCGACGAGGAGCTCCGAGTAGCACGTCTTGATGAATGGCTTCACGGCCTTCATCTTGCCCTTCTGCAGCTCGACCTTGAGTGCATCGCGCAGGAGTGAGCAGAAGAGATCCGCGGTTGGCCGCAGGGACGTGAGCTGCACCACCTGTGGTACGAATGAGAAGGGGTGTTAGCGTGCACCGGCATACGGCGTATAACACCAGACGAGTCGTAGTGCAGACGTACGATCTTCATGCCGTGCCATAGCGATAGGCTGAGCGCATAGATGCCCGCGCGAGCATTGAGCCGCTCGACCCGGCGGATCGTACACAGCGGGATCGTGAACCTCACGGACTTGCGGTCGAGCGACGCAAACGCCAAGTACGGCGGGAACAGGTACAGCTTTCCAGCCTGTACCAGACTTGTTCAGCACCTCGCATCTCTATTCCACCCAGAGCCCCGAGCCCCGGGCCCGCGCGGGCGCACTCACATACGAGTCCTCCTCGCCCTGCACGCCGAGGCTGAGCACCGCGTTGATCTCCATCTTCTCGAGCTCCGTCTCCGCCGCGCCGACGCTCTTCTCGCCCGCCCCCGCCGCGGCGCCCTTCGCATTCTCCGCGCCGAGCGCGGAGCCCGACGCGGACGACGCGCCGTTCACGCTCGACGGGAGCGCGAAGAAGAGCTGCGTGAGCTGGTCCTTCGTCGGCTCCTTGAAGTTCCGCAGGTGCGTCGATATCGTCGACATCCTCGCACTAGGTCGCTCTGCTCCGGTATCTAGGGGTCAGGGCCTCTTAGCTCCTGCGGCTGCTCTTCGAGAACCAAGTGCGTTCGGCGTAGACCAGTAACAGACCACCGTCCCAGATCGAACACCGTCCGTTGAAAGCAAGAAAGAAAGCAAATCCTAGGACCAGAAAGCGTCACTCCAGAGCGAGAGATGGACGGATAGCAGTCGTTGAGAACGGTGTGGCGGTCGCCTCTCTGAATCGGAGGCTGTGGGCGCGCACCGCTCGTCACTCGATCATACTGCCCTGGGCGTCTCTTGGAAGCCTCGAGGTGCCCTCCCCGTTCCCTCACGCGCGGAAAAAGATGCACACCAATGCAAGCAGATGCTAGAGAAAACAAGGCGTGCTACGGCACAATTGTGCGCAGCGCCAGGAAACGGCTCGTTGTTGTTGCTACATAGATAACACAGAATAACCTAATCCTACTACTTTAACGCTAAAGAATGCAATTGATGATGTGTGTCGTGGGCTGCTGTATGGTGATGAGTGCGAATACGATAAGCGATGCAATGGGTGGGGAAAGGGGGACAGCGTGAGGGTCATATCTAGTCGTGCCGTAACAAGAAAGGCGAGGAGGGGAGTGACGTGCCCCAGCGGGCAGACACGGCCAGGGACGGCATCATGGATGGGCACAAAGGCGGAGAGCTGTGTGCGGGCTACAGCCCACGCCTCTGCCGGTACCGCGCCCGCGCACGCTCCATGCTCTCGCGCATCTCCGGGCTCGCCGTCGCCCACGTCGAGCTGTCTTCGATGTGGCTGCTCCGGATCGAGCGCGTGTCCGACTCGACCGACACCCCGCGGTGGAAACCGCTCCGTGACGACGGGGTGGGGGAGTACGGCGGGAGACCGGGCGAGCGGCTCGAGCCCTGCGCGGGCTCGTCCTCCTCCACCCACGCGCCGGAGCCGTCGTCGACCTCGTCTTCCTTGTCCTCGCTCATGATGACGACCTCCTTGCCGAGCGCCTTCTGGCCCTCCGCGATGAGCTGCGCGAGCTTGTCGCCGATCCAGGACATCTGCTCGTCGACGTCGGCCTCATCGTCGGGTTTGGGAGGGCTCGATGGCAAAGCTGAACTCGGCGGGGATGGGGGCGCGAGAGGCATAAGAGGAAGGGGCGGCATAGAGGGATGCGGAAGCCTGCGCGCGGGAGTGCGCCTTTCGGTGACGCGGGACGGTGCGTCGGCCGGCAACGTGACGGGACTTCTTGGAACGAGGAGTCGTCGGTGCGGTGACCGTCACCTTGGGCGTTTCTGGTGCAGGTTCTGATTCGGTCTGACCTCGCTATCAGTACACTGTGGGTGTCTGAGTGGATGGATACTTACCTGCGGGGGTACCCAGCCTCCTTGTTCATAAGGGGGTGGAAGGATCTCGGGGTGCTTGCCACGATCTCTCCACCTGCGCAAGGGTCAGTATTAAGAACGCGAGCCGAAGAACGATAGCATATACTCACAGGCGATACACAGTAAGGCCAACAGCGGTCCCGATGAGAGCCGCGCTCAGCGCAGTCGAGACAATAGAGCCAGCAAGCGTTCTCCGGCGCTTGGGGGGAGGAAGGTCTATCGATACATAAAAGTTGAGTTGGGTGGTCATGAACATGCTGAGGATGAGAGGCAGCAGAGCGGCCAGTTTATGAAGGGCACGGTGGCATGCACGTGTACCGGGCGTGACGGCACGGAGGGTGTCAACACGCACGATACATGCGCATTCATGTCCGCCTGCAGCGGTGCGGTCAAGCTGTACAGATCGTGAACGCAGCTTCCACGCTGCGGCCTTCCGGTCCTTATGCGATATCAAACGGCGTATCAGTGGAGCAGCCTCAGGCAAATGGGCGACTACATGCGTGTAGATCGTGTTCTTGCGTCTCACGAACTGCTCGTCGAAGTGCGGATCTCGACATGTGCCAAAGATATCGGTAGTGTCGGGGCGAGACCGTATCTTCACTGAAACACGCTCTGACAAACGCACACCGGAGGGCGTGCAATAGTGCGCAGGTAGCCGAGTCCTTGCCTAGGGCACTTTGCATGCATACTGTGGCGCAGAGGCTGGCATCAAGGCGGTAGCGCGAGTGATGGCGTCCTCTGCGCGCATAGAACGGCCAGGCCGCGAAGTGTGGCTTTGCAGAGCCAGTGTGGCGTATATGTTCAGGTTCGCAAGTCACCAGCGCCCCATGTGAAGGCAAACAGTGTTCACGAACAGCAGAGTTCCGCAGGAAGGCCATGAAATCATAAGCGCGTGAAGCTCACCTGCAACCATGTCCTCCACCTCATCTTGCTCAGCCGACTCGGAGGCCATGTCTCTGTACTTTGCAGGTGTATCTAAGTAGCCGCTGGTGGATGTGTGGAAGGACGCAGGACGACTGGGTTCAGCAGAGGACGGGACCCATCCCCTTTTCCTGGAGCGCGGGGGCAGGAGCGATGGAGAAGGCGGTCGGCGGTGCGGAACGGAAGAACGCTGGACGTCGGTGTCATAATGGAGAGGCCCGGGCGCCGGCTGTTCAGGAGCAGCGAACGGATTGGTGATGCCGGGCACGGCGAGACTGAAGCTGAAGGAGAACGGCATAGTGAACGAGCGAGCGGCCTAGGAAGGGAGGAGTTGAGTGTCGGAGGCTGAGGGATGGTTGCTCGAGGACGGCGAGACCGTCGAGCTCGCTGCAGACAAAACATGCCGCGCCCACGCACAACCAACCTTGCCGCGCCCGGACCGACGCCGGCCGGGAGACCGGGGTCGGCGGTCAGCCTTCGGGGGCGGCGGCAAACGCCGAGGTCGGGCGGGGGGCGGGCGGGGGACGGCGGGGCTGCCGGGGACCGGGGCCGGACGAAGGTCGCGGAAGCAAATAGGGATTTTCCTGGGAAGCGCGTGTGGCGTCAGAGCAACGCTGATGAGAAGAAGCGCAGATGTCTTTCGAGGACAGGGATTCGCCAGCCCATCGCGCGACGCAGCGAGCTGCAATCACCCGGGCGCGGCCTGCCCCTTTTGTCTGCGCCCGAGACGGAGCATGTGCCGCGGGAGTCGGAGGGGACGAGGGCCCAGAGACGGATGGGGTTCAGAACACAAGACGACGGCACCGTGCCTCGCCCAGTTTATATGTACGTCCTCCGCCACCGCCGGGACTCGGTCTACCGCTTGCTGACTGTCAGCGATAGAGACAAATGTACTTCTTCCGTGCCGTCGGTAATCTAGCGTCCAGCATTAGTGCGCGTACTCGCGGACCCAGCCTGCTTTTGACCACCATCCCAACCGAGGAACGCAGTCCCACTTAAGCGGCTACCACGGGTCCACGCCCCGCCGTTTGCCCTGACCTTTGAGCGCATCTCTCGCCTCGCCTCCTTCCTGATTGTCCTTCTTCCTTCTTCCCAACTTCCCACCATCCCCTCCCTTTCCTGGTTTACCGTGCGACCTAGCCAGGCATGGCCCGTATGTATACCCTCTTCTGTCGGCTGCTGGGCGCTGACCTTCTGGTTCGTTTCTTCATTCTATATCTTGATCCCCCAGCTCTAGCATCCTCGTCCTCGTCCTCGCCAGCAATGCCCCAGGTGGACCGCATTGCCCCGCTTGCGCTCGATTTTCTGGTGATCGGTGGAGGTAAGTTCACTGCTTGCGCCACAAGGTCATCCTGCCCAACCCGATCAGCGCCTGCCCATCACTCCCCTCCAAACATGATCGCATCCCGAACACTATGTATCCCTGTGGGGGACGCTGGGCGCCGTTGTGCAGACCACCTTTGGAACACTCTGCTGACCTCTTGACTCTCGTTGCAGGCGTCGGAGGCCTCGCTGTCGCGTATGTGCTCAGCAAAGCCGGGCACCGCGTGAGGGTGCTGGAAAAACGCGGTCTCGATGTCCCAGGAGGCGGCCATCGAGTTCCCCCGAACATGAGCAAGATCCTGCGCCAATGGATATCCGAGGAGGAGCTCAAGAAGGTCTCTGCTCGATGTGTTGGGACACCTTTTCACCATCGTGAGTACACTGTCTGCCCGTTCGATCACACCGGTCCCCGAATCTGTGGCCTACTGGTCCCCCGCTGGCCGCAGCAGCGCGTCAACGCGTCACAGCTAGCACTGGCCGAACTATGCCGGAGGAAGTGTCATTCCCTTCGATGAGGTATACAACGACAACGCCGGGCTCGACGGGCTTCTTGAGGCCAGTTCCTGCTCCGCGGGCGCGAAGGGCGCGGGTGCTTCTGCGCACGGCGCGCGCACGTCACTGCGCAGGGCGGGGGCCGAGGGGGAGGACGCATCGCTCCGAGCTGGGCGGCGCTCCCGCGGCGGGCAGGCGTGCGCGAGGGCCATCGGATTGCCGGAAGCAGTTGTCATGGACAGCCGGCGTAAATCTGCTGTCGACATTCTGATCGACTCCATGCACGTCCGGCGTCCTGTCCGCTTATCGTTGCGTAATTGACCGGCCTCGGACCCTCGCCGTGTCTTCCGTTCCGTCTCCCTCGCGCCTCCCCGTGCTTCGAGCGCAGATCGCTGACCGCGCCATGGCCTCTGACAGTACGAACGGGCGACCTCGTCGGATACCTCCACTGGAAACCGGCGGTTATGGCCGAGACCGGCGGGGATTTCCTCATGATGCATGTACGTCTATTCCGCGTCATGACTCCAGAAACATTATTCACGTACTGCGAACGCGCCTCAGCATGATGACATCATCCGGATACTCTACAAGCTCGCAACTGGTGCCGGCGCGACGGTCGACTTCGACACAGAGGTCGTGTCCATACAGCAGGGATCAGACAGTATCCCCAATCCGAGCGTGACGCTTGCGAACGGCGACGTTCTCACGGCGGACATGCTCATCGGCGCAGACGGCTACCGGAGTATGGTCCGCGAGGTCGTGCTCGAGGAAGAAGACGTTGTCAAGCCCGGAGGGCTGACGCTCTACACCGGCGTCGTTAGTGGTGAGGACATGCTCAAGGACCCCGAGCTGCGACCATACGTGCTATCGGACGAGGTACGTGTCGACATCTTCTAGCCGCTTGTAACGGACAGCGTGTTCATCCGCCGCAGTGGGCCATCTGGATGGGACCTCACCGAAGTATTTGTGGTACGTATATGATGCTTCTCGCCCGTACTTCTCTGATGCTCATCTGTTCGCTTCTCAGGACACCCCGTGGTACGTTCTCCCGCGTGCGTTGTTATCCCCGAGCGTTTCTGACAGGAAGCGCTCCGCGCTGTCCAGCACGCCAAGAAGGACTACTTCTTCCACGTCTACTCGTGGTTCAACAAGGATCCCCAGGATCAGGCCGGTCAGGAGAGCTGGGAAGACCTCATACCGACCGAGAGGCTTAACCTCGAGGGCCATGGACCGAAGTACGTCCTATGCATCTGTCCGCAGACAGCGGCAACGGCTAACATAGACCTGCTCCGCGCTTCTCTGTCCGCAGAGTGCAGCGGCTCGTCAAGCTCGCCCCGCATGTCATTCGCACGCGGTTCATGACCCGACCAGGCGGCATCGACGACTGGGTCGACGCAACCGGGCGGATCGTTCTGCTAGGCGACGCCGCGCACCCATCCTTCGTGAGTGCCCTCACCCGCTTTCTATCCCCACGCTCGCCGCTTACCGTCTCCTCCAGCCCGGCGGCTCGCACCCCGCCGCGATGGCGCTCGAAGATGCCGTCGTACTAGGCTCGCTCTTCTCGCACCTGCGCACGCTCGACCAGATCGGCTCGTTCACGTCGGCGTACCAGGAGCTGCGGCAGCGTCGGTGCGAGCTCGTGAAACTCGCGGACATTGCGAACGCGCAGATGGTCGCGATGCCGGACGGCCCGCAGGCGGACGCGCGCGACGAGGACATGCGCCGGCGCAAGGACGAGTGGGACGAGGGCACGCTCAAGGCGCAGTTCGAGGAGATTGCGGAGATCTTCCTGTACGACGCCGGCGACGCCGCCGAGGAGTGGTGGGTCAACTGGGGCCGCTTCAGCGAGGGCGCGCGCGAGCAGCCGCACGGGATCGTCAACTTCAGCAATTTCGCGACCGTGACGGTCTCGGAGCAGCACTGAACGGCGCTGTGCGCCGCTGCGTCCGCCGGGCCTGTAAATGGTGCGCATCTCTCCGCCGAGCTTCTGCTACCGGCACTTCTTGCTCCGTCTCTTGCGTAGACCGCAGGCTAATGCATCATCCGCAGACCCTGGACATATCTTCCGCGTTACGAACCGCATGATCGCCATGCTATGATCGCCCACGTTCCTATCCTCGCTATCACCCTGCTCTGCTCACCTCGGATCGGCACGCAATTGTGTCGCACCCTCTTACGTCTCCTGGAGACAATTTATGTCAGATTTATGTCCCTTCGCGCTGTTGTTCCCCATGCCCCTACATATTCTCGCTTCTGTCCGACATCCGGTTACTCGCGAAAAGCCTGCCTATATCCTCCATCTACACTCTGCTTAATCATGCAATGTTGCGCCTCGTTGCCATACCCTTTACCCGGACCAGGGGTGTCGAAAGTGTGCGCCGCCGCACATACGTTACTATTCAATATATCGGAATGGCTGTCCCGCGCTCCCTCGCCCTGTTCATGCGGGGCCTTCCCCTTGTCTAGGAAAATCCCACCGCGCTCACGAGGCAATACAGGCGTGACCTCTTCGGCGACCTTGGCGAGCCCTCCGTCGGGCTCGAGATACTGTATCGAATGGGCGTGCTTACGGCGCACGTCGACTTAGTGCGACGCTAACACGGTTATGCCCGCTGCCGTGCACCGTATGATCACGCACGGCGCCCACATCCAGTCTGGCCCCGGACGCCCCGCCCTAGCTCGCTTTCCCTCATGCCTGATTTCGAGTGCTAGCGCTGATACAACAGATTTTGTGATACTTCTAAGAACCCGGCCGCCATCCATCCGCTAGAAATTTTTTATCGGACGTGCCTTCCCCGATGCCTCCTCCGCTAGCCTCCGCTGCGTTTCTTCTACTGACCGGGGTCCGGCTGCAGCGCTCAGTGGTGGAACAGCCGCAGAGACGTGTGCGCGAACACGATGTCGTGCTCGTCAGCGGCCTTGATGCACTCCGCATCCATGACGCTCCCACTCGGTGCCGCGAGGTAGCGCACGCCGCTCCGCCGCGCACGGTGCACATTGTCCGGGAACGGGAAGAACGCGTCGCTCGAGCACGCGACGCCGTCGAGCTGCGCCAAATGCTCCTTGCGCTCCGCCTCAGTGAGCGGCGCGGGCGGCGCCTCGAACAGCGCCTCCCACTGCGCGCGCTCGCTGCCCTCGAGCGGCTCCGCGGCGACGAAGAGGTCGATCGCGTTCGCCTTCTCCGCGCGCTTCACGCCCTTCTTGAACGGGAGCGCGAGCACGCGCGGGTGGTGCCGGAGCCACCAAAGGTCCGCCTTGGTGCCCGCGAGGCGCGTGCAGTGGATGCGCGACTGCTGGCCCGCGCCGATCCCGATCGTCGCGCCGCGGTACGCGTACGCGACGCTGTTCGACTGCGTGTACTTGAGCGCGAGCGTCGCGACGATGAGGTCCGTCACGGCCTGGTTGTTCAGCTGTACGCGCGGTGCGGGTGTGGTCAGACAACACGGCACGTGAGCATGCGTGGGGCGGGATGTGAGCACGTACCTCCTTGTTTTTGGTCACGATGTTCGAGAAGAGGCTCGCGTCGATCTTGGCGTCGTTGCGGCGTTGCTGCAGGGAGACGCCGTACACCTGGCGGGTCTCGATATCGGCGGGCTTGAACGTGGGATCGATCTGCACGCAGAAGCGGGGATCAGCAACGGACATAAACCTTCGGGGCCGGGGGTCCCGGAGCGTACCTGAAGGACGCAGTACTTGCCGCCCTTCTTCTTGGAAAGGACTTCGAGAGCTTCTGGCGAGTAGCCAGGGGCGATGATACCGTCTGAGACTTCGCGCGAGATTATGCGGGCCGTCGCGAGGTCGCAAGGCGCGGAAATGGCGATGAAATCCCCAAAGGAGGACATGCGGTCGGCACCTATCGCCCGAGTGTCAGTTCGGAATGTCACACAAAGATGGGAACTGAAGTACCTCGAGCGCGGGCATATGCGCACGCAAGAGGAGTCAACGGCTCCTTAAGGTCATCCACGCCGTACACTTGCTTCTCCACGTCGTTCAGCTCGAGCCCGACCGCCGCACCGGCGGGGGAGACGTGCTTGAACGACGCGGCCGCCGGGAGGTTGAGCGCCTCCGAGAGCTCCTTGACGAGCCCCCACGAGTTGAGAGCGTCCAGAAGGTTGATGTATCCAGGGGAACCGCACAACGCTAACGTACTCCTGCGTTAGCGAGTAACGTTACTATGAACGGGTATCTCTTGCGTACCTTTGAAGGGCAGCTCGCCCTCCGCAACAAACGCTTGTGCGGGCTTCTGGTGCGGGTTCGCGCCGTAGCGGAGAGCCATGCGCTGCACGGGGCCCGCCAGCTTCTCCGTCGGCAAGTCCGAGGACGCGTATTGCTCCCTGAAGTACCCGCTGATCGCATCGTCGTACTTGGCCGTCATCTCAAATGCCTTCAGCGCAAGCTTGCTGCGGAGGGACTGGTCGACGTTGCCGCTGCTCTGCTTCCAGGCGGCGAGGAACTCGGCGTAGTCCGCTGGATCGGAGAGGATGGAGACACGCGCGTGGTTCTTCGCGGCGGCGCGGAGCAGGGTGACGCCTCCAATGTCGATCTCCTCGACGGCATCGGCGAGGGTGCAGCCTGGCTTTGCGATGGTCTCGGTGAAGGGGTACAGGTTGCAGACCACGATCGAAATGGGGGAGATGCCCTGAGCTTTGAGGTCCGCCTCGTCCGAAGGGATGGACCGCGCGAGGATACCTATCGGGTGTATCATCAGCACCCGAGAAAAGCATGCTGGGTTAACGTCCGGTGTATGTCACTCACCACCATGGACCGCAGGGTGGAGGGTCTTTACGCGACCACCCAGCATTTCAGGGGCCTTCGTGATGTCCGATACATCTCTACGAACGCATCCTTCGTTTACACAGTGCACTTGTGAAGCATACGTGCAACATACTCTATGGGGATGCCTGCCTCCCTGATCTTTTTCGCGGTACCGCCAGAGCCGAGGAGGCGCACGCCGGCGCTATTAAGCCCGGTCGCGAGCTCGAGCAGATTGGTCTTGTCGTAGACCGAGAGCAGCGCTTTCGTACATCAGGCGGTCAGTAACGCTGTGGATGCGCGCGGTGTTGCTGCGAAAGCCCACCGATGGGTGCAGACATGGTGGTCGAGATGAGCGGGGAAGGGATGCGGGGCTCTCGCTCGCTCGGGCTCGCTGTGGAACGCAAAAAATCGCCGCCACATTGGATCGCGATCGCATGATTGGTGTGCGATATCGCTGCTTCGTTCGTGGGCCTGAACGTTGGATGACTCGGTCTTACGCGCAGAATAAAGCTCCTGCTTGAGCTACGAGCCGCTATGGTATGTTTCTCCAACCCTTGCTCGCGAGGCAGACCATGCAACCGTTTGTCGTGCATTTGGCGGAGGCCCCGCGAACGTCGATCTGCTACGATCGGGCGCCAATCTAATCTGCTTTCCCGTATGACGAAGCACAGATGGACGCGCCCAAGAGCTTTCCTCCGTCCTGCCATCGTCTTGCTGGTCCTCCTCTCCAGTTGTCGTCCTGCTCGTACGCGATTCACAACATGTTCTCAATGCGTCAAGCCACCGCTCTTCTATGGCAGCCAGTGACTGGCGTCGCGCGCGTAACATCCCGGCCGCCCCTTCCGTGGGCACTACGAGCTTTGAGCTTCCCTTCGAGCACTCGCGCCCTCTCCTCGTCTTCGCGTGCTGCCAAAGAACTACCACCTGGCTCTCCTGCGCACCCGGAACAACACCACAGTAGTACCGACGGAGCCGACGCGTCGTCAGAGCCGCAAAAACACCTCTCGTTCCAACTGCCTGAACCGAAACTCTCCCTGACGTTCACCTGCACGGTAGAGGCGTGCCATACACGTTCAACGCACCAGTTCACGCGACGGAGCTACGAGAGGGGTATCGTCATCGTGCAATGTCCTGGCTGCAAAAATAGGTGCGTACGACGTTGTACTGCTGTTGTATGACATGTCCTGAACGGGTCTGCCAGGCATCTCATTGCGGACCACTTGGGTTGGTTCAAAGAGAGCACGGAGGATGGCAAGCTCAAGACCGTAGAGGACTTGGTGCGTGCGAAGGGGGAGAAGGTGAAGAGAGGCACGATAGGCGACGGAGGCGTGGTCGAGTATACGCCGGAGTGATGGACGACTCGGAGTCTCGGACAGGTGTCCTTACTATACAATCTCTTCTAATACTCGATCCGCCACTTGCATACAGTACTCACCTAGCTGTGCACATTCTAAACAGCAATGTCGGACAGTCGCACTTCTGGACCAATAGATATCCACTTGTCCGATCACAAGGCACTCGACAGGCCCATCTCTGACATACCCAGTTCGTAACGCCCGGCGCATGTGTTCTTCGATGAGGGAGGAGTGTTTGTTTGAGTGTGCAGCATTACAGTAAGCAAGGGTGAATTACGTGTGTATATTGATACAGCAGAATGATGAGCGCGGCCTCCAGAAGTCAAACAGAGATGGGACACACGGAAGCGTAATGGTAAGCAGCAGGCTGAGAGCCAGTAAGTACAGAGCAGAGTTTCCCGCACACCGGGTTTCCCATGCGACGTGGCCTGCCTCTAATTTTGGCTTTGGCTCTGAGTCTCTGAGGGTTCTTCGGGTTGGATGACGCCGGCCTTGGTCAGAAGCTCATCCAGCTCCCCGGACTGGTGCACTGCAAACATGGAATAAGCATGACAGCGTAATCGACAGGCGCTGGACACGTACTGTTGAGCAGAATGTCGCAGCCGCCGACAAACTCGCCGTTCACGTATAATTGAGGGATGGTTGGCCAATCACTGTGCGGCTCTATGTCAGCACCTCAAACAATAAAATGCGCGAAAGCTGGCGTACGAGAACTCCTTGATGCTCTGCCGGAGCTCACTGTCCTCCAAGACGTCGAACGTCTTCATCTTCTCCGGTGGTACGCCGTGGATGTCGAGGACTTGCACCGCGGCCCTCGAGAACCCACACTGGGGTGCCTCGGGATTGCCCTTCATGAACAGCACGACCGGTGTCGACTTCACCGCTTGCTGGATCTTGTTGCGGGCCTCCTGCGTGAGGTACCGCCGTGCGAAGGCTGCAGAAGGGGAGGCGAGTGCGAGAGCTGGCGCACGAGCCGGTGCACGGAGCGCGGTGAACTGCACAAGTATTAGCTTCAATGACGGGCATCTAGAGGTAAATACAACGTACCGAGGTGCGCAGTACAGAGCTGAACATGGTGGTGAGAGTCGAGGGTGCGTGGCAGTATGAAGTCTGGTGCTGAGTGAGAGTCCCGGGCTCGGAAAGCGGGATCAAGTGCTAGAGTGGGGTTAGGGCTTGCGCCTTGGGGTTAGGCTTAGAGAGCGGGCACGTGCATACCACGCTTTCCATCTCCGCCCGAAAGCGTGTCGCATGTCCGTCCAGGCGCGTCTCATTATGATTACAGCCAGGACTGTCGCGTTCGTCCACTCGTCCCTACCTCCTGTCTTCTCCATCTTACCACAATGTCTGACAGAGCGCGACGGGAGAAACAGGCAAAACTAGCAAAGCTTGCCGAACTTAAGCGGGCGCGCGAGGGCGGTGGACGATCATACAAGGTACGCTGCGCGTGGCTAAATCGGCATACCGATCGTGAACGGACGCGTCTTTAGGTCGACGAGGACGAGAAACTGTACGATGAGGTCTCGGAAGACCAATACAAGACGATAGTGCGCGGTCGTCTCGCCCAGGACGACTTCGTGGTCGACGATGGTATCGGCGGCTACATGGACACCGGCGTGGACGACTTCGAGGAGCCGGAGGATCGTGAAGAGAGCGATGAGGAGCGTCCTAAGAGCAAAGGTATGCGTCATTGACGTGCATTTGCAACACATACCTGACAGGCCGTCGGTGGATAGCAAAGAAGGGCAAGGCGGATGCGAAGGGCAAGACGAAGGCAAAGGCGAAACCTCCCCCTCCTGCAGTCACCCCCTCCATCGCCGCCTACCGCCCCGCTGTATCTGCGGAGCAGGAAACCGATTTTATGGCGTCTCTCTTGGGCGATATGGACAACATATCGGCGAAGCCGGCACCCGTGAAGTCGCGGAAGCGCAAGCCTGAACCGGAACCTGCATATGATGATGGCGGTTCCTCCCCAAACCCCTTCAGCAGCTCCTATCGGTCGAAGGCGAAGACCGGAGGATATGGTTATACCGGGAGCGACCCCGACGCGTCTTCGGACGGCTTCTACGACGATGGAGTCGGTGCATCTAGTGGCGACGACGTTGTCCTAAGTCCAAAGAAGAAGCCTCGAACAGAGGCCCCGGGCATCACGCCCGCCATCGAGCGCATGGGCAAGTTGGGAGTAGAGAGCGGTCCTGAAGATGCCGACTCTTCGTTTGACGACATCGACATGGACGCGTTCATGGAGATTGACGAAGACGAGCTGGAGGACCTGAAGCCGAAGCCTAAGGCTAAATTGGAGGTGGACGCGGAGGCTAAGCCTCTGAAGCCGCTCAATACGAATGCTAACGGCAAGAAGAAACTTGATGACACCCCTGCCTGGCTATCTGTCTACGACTCACTGAAAGTCGCAACTGACGACTCGCTTGGCTCTCTCCCTACTGCTACCCCTGCTCGCACCGCTGCCCCCACCAACCTTTCTGTTCTGGAAGAGGATGGCTCTCTACGTTTCTACTGGCTCGACTATCTCGAGCACGACGGCAAGCTCTACTTCATCGGTAAGACTCAGGACAAGAAGACCAAGGCGTGGGTTTCGATCAGTGTTACCGTTGAGAACCTCGAGCGGAACCTCTTCGTTCTACCGCGCGAGCGCCGCATGGAGGAAGATGAAGAGACCGGGGAGATGTACGAGACAGACCAGGTCCCGGAGATGTCGGACATCTACTCGGACTTCGACCGCCTCCGGAGGAAAGCAGGAATTAAAGCTTTCAAGGGCAAGTTCGTGAAGCGCAAATACGCGTTTGGCGAGAAGGACGTACCGCGGGAGGAGAGGCAGTGGCTGAAGGTGGTGTATGGATTCAACGGTTAGTCGATGTGAGACAGCGTTGTGCGTGTTCTAACATCGACGTGCAGAGCCACAGCTGCCAAACACTGCGTCGAGTCCCAATTTCTCGCGCATATTCGGGACGAGTACGAGCGCGTTCGAACTGCTCGTTCTGAAGCGCAAGATCATGGGCCCTTGCTGGTTGCAGGTCAAGCACCCTGAAATTGACAACAAGGGGGTGGGTATTAGCGTCTACATCTTCGCGCTTTCGAAGATCTGACGCTGCATACATAGGTCTCATGGTGCAAAGTCGAAGCGACTGTGCCCGATCCCAAGGACATCAACCCCTTCTCAGAGACGGATAAAGATGCGCCAAGAGAAATGCCACCACTCACGGTGGTATCTCTCAGCATGCGGACGATCGTAAACCACCGGGAGAACATCCGTGAGATCGTCTGCGCAACGGCTCGTCTGTGGACAAATCGTAGGTTACAAGGTGGACACAGTAGATCAGCACTGATGCACGAATCGCAGTGGACATTGACGACCCGACGCCCCCGGAAGCTCTACCTTGCACCGTGCGGACGTTCGTGCGTCCTCTGGACAAGTTCCCACCCAATTTCGAAGCTCGCGCGAGCCACAATGGGAAGGGTGTCATCTCGCCGATGAAGAACGAGCGCATGCTGCTCAACAACCTGCTCGGTCGGTATTACCTCTCCGCAAACTGTGTGATGATACTCATGCTCTGCCCGTCCCAGTGACACTGCACAAGGCTGACCCAGACGTCATCGTCGGCCACGAGTTCCTTGGGGACTCGCTCGACGTTCTGCTTCATCGTATGCGCGAGCTGAAGGCCGATCACTGGTCCCGTATCGGTCGCTTCAGACGGTCAAAGTGGCCAAACATTGGACGACAAGGTACCAACATGCGCTTCTTGAGCGGACGATTGCTTTGCGATCTTGCCAGCGACGGGGCGAAGGTGTGATCTGCTTGCCTAAACTTGCGAAGCGGATGATACTGAGTTCGTATTGTAGGGTATGATCACGTCGACGACTTGGTCACTCACCGAGATGTGCAAGACGCACTTGAAGAGTGAACGGCAAGAGATCGACCCCGACGACACCGCCAGCTACTTCGACGGCAGTGTCAGCACACCAGACCGCCTCCTGACATTCGTCCGGCATTGCGAGCTGGACGCACATTACCAGATGGCACTCGCGGCGAAGGTCCAGCTCCTACCTTTGACCCGACAGCTGACCAACCTCGCCGGAAACTCCTGGAACAAGACCCTGAACGGAGGTCGCGCCGAGCGGAACGAGTACATTCTGCTGCACGAGTTCCACCGGCTCAAGTACATCTGCCCGGACAAGCTGTACGGCAAGAAGGCGGCCACCGCGGTCAAAGCCGAGAAGGAGGACGAGGACGGCGAGGGCGCGGGCTCAAAGGCGACGAAGGGCAAGCGCGACAAGTACAAGGGCGGTCTCGTGTTCGAGCCGAAGCGTGGCCTGTGGGACAAGTACATCCTCGTCATGGACTTCAACTCGCTGTACCCGAGTATCATCCAAGAGTACAACATCGACTTCACCACGGTTGAGCCGGTTGAGGACGAGGTGCGTTTGTGCTAGTTTAGGCTGGTGTAGGAGCGCTTGTGCTGATGCTGGTTCAGGAGGGAGAGGAGAAAATCCCTGAGCCTCCAAGCTCGGAGGTCGCGCAGGGTGTCCTTCCGCGTCTCATCGCTACTCTCGTCAGTCGCCGTAGGCAGGTGAAGAGCCTCATGAAGGACAAGAAGGCCACCGCCGCGCAGTTGCTGCAGGTACCACCCACCCGAACCACTGTACACCCAAACGAAAACTGACATACGTGTTATAGTGGGACATCAAGCAGATGGCCTTGAAACTGACGGCGAACAGTATGTACGGGTGTCTGGGTTTCGAGTACTCACGGTTCTATGCGCGTCCGCTTGCGGCCCTCACGACGTTCAAGGGTCGTGAGATTCTGACACATACACGCGAGCTCGCGGAGAGCATGCAGCTCGACGTACGTCCCACACGGCGCGCTTACCTATGCCATCTTCTGACTTCGCATTAGGTCGTTTACGGTGACACGGATTCGGTCTTCGTCAACTCCAACGTCACAGACCTCGCCGAGGCTCTGAAGATCTCGGCAGAGTTCAAGAAGGCCGTCAACGACCGGTACAAGCTGCTCGAGATCGACCTCGACGGCATCTTCCAGAGGCTGCTACTGTTGCAGAAGAAGAAGTATGCTGCTGTCAAGGTCGAGGATGGGACACGCACATCAACCGAGGTCAAGGGTCTGGACATGAAACGCAGAGAGTACTGTGCTCTGTCGAAGACCGTGTCACAGTCAGTCTCCCGCGTTTGACATCTGTGGGTTCATGATACTGAACCGCTCGCAGATACGTCCTCGAACAAATCCTGTCCGGAGAAGCGACGGAGAATGTCGTCGAGAACATCCACGAATACCTGACCACGGTTGGCGAGAACGTTCGTGCAGGCAAGATCAAGCCCGATGAGTTCATCGTCTTCAAGGTGCGCCGCGACATATCACCTGGACATGCCTGCGACTGACTATGGGGTACAGCGATTGGGCAAGAATCCTGAGGACTACCCCGACGCTAAGAGTCAGCCACATGTGCAGGTCGCGTTGCGGATGAAGGCCAGGGGTATCACCGCGCGAGCCGGCGACGTCATCCCCTACGTCTTCTGCCTCGGAGAGAGCGGCGAGTCTTCAAAGACCGCGCAAGCCGACAAGGCGAAGCATCCCGACGAGGTCCGCAGGGAAAGTGACAAGCTGAAGATCGGTGAGCACCATGTTCATGACGATGGAAGACATGGCTAACCTTCGTGTCAGACTACGAGCACTACCTCGCTCAGCAGATCCTGCCACCCATCGAGCGTCTGTGCGAGCCCATCGAGGGTACCGACCGTGCACGATTGGCGGAATGTCTAGGTAAACCTTCTTGATCTTTGTCCTACACTGACGCTGACCGCAGACCACCAGGCCTCGATCCTAACCGTTACCGTACGACCGCTGTCGGAGAGGCGGACGAACGGAACTTCGGGACCCTCGACTCGCTCATGTCCGACGAAGAGCGGTTCAAGGACACAGACCCATTCGTTGCCCGCTGCCGGTCATGTCGGAACGAGGTGACGTTTGCCCCCATTGCCGACCGCAAGGTATGCCCAACGATCCGGTACAATCCCGCTCCATGCTGACGACCTCTGTAGAAGTCGCCCATCAAATCTGCGGGTGCTGTATGCCCTCATTGCAGCGCCCAGCTGAGCGCCCCCAGCCTGCAGACACAGCTGGAGGCGCAGATCCGCGCACACATCGCGCGGTACTACGAGGGCTGGACGGTGTGCGACGACCCGACATGCGGGAGCCGCACGCGCATGATGGGCGTGTACGGGCGGCGGTGTTTGCAGCCTGGCTGCCGAGGGGCGGTCTCGTTCGAGGTGGGCTGCTCGCCATTGTGCCGTTCACTCGACGAAACTGACGTCCTGCAGTACTCGGATGCGCAGCTGTATAACCAGCTGCGATACTATATGGCGCTGTTTGATGTCAACAGAGCGAAGAGCTCCGCCAGCAAAGCAACAATGGGTGCGTGCAGCAGCATAGTCGGTTTGCAAGGGCGACTGACCAGGCTTTCGCCGCAGAGGAACTCGATGCCATCTACGATAACCATGGGCCAATCCTACAGTACATGAAAGATATTGTCGACAAGTACATGGACCAGAGCGGCCGGCGATGGGTCCAAATGCGCGCGCTATTCTCTTTCATGAAGTTGTAGGCTGTCTTGCGTCTTGCCGAGTGTACCGTGACATCTGTACTATTTACTGTCATCGCTTTTGTATCGCTATCGTCGTACGTGTCTGCGCAGTCCAGGAATATGCATCATTTCGCCTGTCCGGCGGACGGCTCAAGCCGCGATACGTGTGCGGCAAAGGAATGGCAGACAAGTGCATTGCTTAGCTCGGCGGCTTCGTGTCCGACTTTGATTCAATTCCACAGGTGGTGACGTACCCGCGGCGATGATACAGCAATGGTCGAGTCCCTTCCTCAGAGCCCGGCACACGCTCGACGCGTATGACTTGCGCAATGAATAGCTCCGACGCGACCCCCTCTCCCTTCCACTCCCGGACCCCCTCCTTCCCTCCACCGGTGAGCGACTCCAGATCGTGTAATGGCCAAGACGCGGCGACAAGGCGGCAGGACATCGCGCCGACCGCGCCGTCCAGGATGGGTAGGCCCTCTTCTGTGAGCGTATGCGGGAGGGACACGAAGGGCTCGGGGTAGAGGTCTGCGCGCGAGAAGCGCGTGGCCGTGGACGCTTGCTGCTCGGAGAGGACGTTGATGACCATGTGCGAGTAGAGGCTCGTGGAGGAGTGCGCGGACGTCAGGGAGGTGGCCATGCGGGAGGGTATCCGGAGGGAGAACGCGACGAGCGGATGGGGGTCCATGGAGATCGAGCTGAAGGAGGAGAGGGTCGCGCCGTGGAACCGACTTGGATGGCTGCTTGCTTGTGAGGTCGCGGGGTCCATAAGGGAGGTCACAACCGCCACGGGCTGCGCCGTTTCTCTCAACAGCGCACGGAGGTCATCTCGGACAGCGCCTGAGCTGCCGGATAAAGTGCGCACAAGTGGGCACGATCGCAGTCTGCGCACAGCCGTCCTAGACGAAGCAGGGAGCATAAGTAGCCCTGCGCAGACTGTGAACAGGCGTAAGGCATCGTTCAGTCGATGGAAACGAACCTGCCGAGTTGTCAGAGGGATATAAGCAGTCTAGAGGTAGGGTGGGATATAGCAGAGCATGGATGGACGCTAGAAGTCTTTGTCGAGAGTCGACGGTCGCTATGACGTGCACGCAGAATTCCGAGCAAGCGGTTGTTTACGCCTGTTTGAAACCAAGGCTCTTGGACAACAAGAGCACACAACGCGGGCCGAGCGGTGGCCGGACGGAGCGCCACTCCTCTCGGGTTTTGAGTTTCAAACGACGATGGTCGTATCATCTGCTGAGCAGGTTTGATCACAACTCTTCATTTCCCATTGGCAGAGAGTTCGGAAAACGAGCGGAAATGAAGAGAGCGTCGACGGAGAGACCGCTGCGACCAGAAGGACTGGTGCGTTTCAGAGTCCCGTCTGGCGAGACGGCTTGTGCGGAGAGCCGGGGCAGGGCAGAGTACGGACTGCCCGAGTGGGTCGACGGAGGCCGGCGGATGCTCGGCATGCCGTTGATTGGCTGTAGCCGCCCGACGTCTGTCGCACTCCGGCGACTCCGCCGGCCCCCACTGCTCAATATGACTCTGATCCAGAGCGGCGCATCGTTAAAGTACAGATCTGCCACAGATGGATGATGACTGAGCTATTCCTGTCGCACGAGCCACTCCCTCCTCCGGCTCTCTCTCTCCAACCACCACGTCCAGGACTCCAGGTCAGTCATGAAGCCCACCGACGAAGAGGCAACCATCGTCGAGGGCGTGGTCGTGAACGAGACCGGCGGTCTCGCTCGCAGGTCTTTGTCTAGCGTTCACGAAGCTGTGGATCCTCGCATTCGTCCGTCGGACAGGCCCACAAGCGAAGTGCTTGATGAAGGTTACGTTCGCCAGTTAAGCGACTACATCGAGCACAAGCATCACGAAAAGCATACGAGCGAGCAAGACGCTTCCCAAAAAGACTCGGATGAGATCATTTACGTGAGTCGACGCCTCTCTATGTCCCCCAGTGGTTTTTGACTTACTTCCTTGCGCATCAGGTCGAGTTCGACGAGGATGATCGTAGAGACCCTATGAACTTCTCCTACACCCGCAAATGGCTCATTACGTTCACTGCATCGTTCTTCTCCATCATCGTCGGTGCGTATCGTCGGTCGTTATATGCGCAGAGTTCATGTCTCAATGGCTGGCCGGCAGCTTCTTCTTCCTCCGCGTACGCCCTGGGAGATCCTTCCATGATTCGTGACCTCAATGCCACACAGTTCCAGGCAACGATTGGTCTGTCCATGTACACCCTAGGATTCGCCGTCGTCCCCCTGGTATCCGCATCCTTCAGCGAAGAATTCGGGAGACAGCCCCTGTACTTCTGCAGCGGTATTGGTGTTCTGTTGATGCACCTAATGACTGCACTGTCAGTACCCAATTATATGCGCCGAGGGGAGATACTAACCAGGTACATAGGGCGCCAAATATCCAGACCGTCATCGTCGGCCGGTTCTTGGCCGGAGCATTCGGCTCGACTGGCTCTACGATGGTTGGCGGAACCATAGCGGATATCTGGGCACCACATGAGTACGCTGAATTACTCTCTGATGGTTATCTACCCATCTGACCTCATCTCCGCAGGCGGGGGATGCCCATGTCGCTCTTTGCGATCTTGGCTCTCACAGGACCCGGCGTCGGCTGCGTCGCAGCAGGCTGGATCGAACAGAACCCGCATCTTCAATGGCGTTGGATCCAGTGGATACACGTTATGTGCGTTTATAGCGTGTTATATCCCTGTAAGAGTAGGGCATCATACTAACCGTTGGTGTATGTAGTTGGACAGGCATCTTCGTCGTCATGGTGCCGATCTGTATGAAGGAGACGCGGTCGGGCGTCCTCCTTACGAGGCTTGCGAAGAAGCTGCGCAAGGAGACGGGCAACCACCGCTATCGTGCGCGCGTAGAAGACGAGCGAGCTAGCTTGCGGACGCTCATCTATATCTCCTGCACACGGCCCATCTGTAAGAGCCTCGTATATGCGGTCATTACCGACACTAACAAGCCATATAGATCTGCTCATCACAGAGCCCGTTGTCGCCGCATTCAGCGTGAGTTCTACGGTTATATGCACACTATGCAGATATTAACGTACACTCTCCAGCTTTGGGTAGGCTTTGCCTGGGGAATTCTCTATGTGCTCGTAGCGTACGTCGGCTCTTCTGCCGAGCTCATACGTGCAAACTATAACTTTCAATTAGGTCGATCGCACCGGCGTTCAGGACGATCCATCACTTCAACACTGGGGAGACGGGCACGGTGTTTGTCGCTATGATGTACGTCGATCATTGCAGTGTCGCCTGCGGCGCAGCTGACATGCAGTGCAGCATCGGATGCTTCGCAGGACTGGCAATGCAGCTCTACCAGGAAAAGCTCTACACGTACGTACCTCTTCTGTCTTGCCCTCCGCACCTTGTCCAGATGCTGAGATGCAACATATCTAGCAAATATGCCCCGAAAAGAGGCCCGGAAGCACGACTATTCAGTGCCTGCGTAGGCGCCATCTTGTTCCCCGCCGGCATCTTCATCTACGCCTGGTGCACGTTCGAATCAGTACACTGGATAGGAATGGCGATGGGCATCTTCGTGAGTTCCCCGAGCCGTTTGAATCTCGTACCCATGCTGACCGTCGGGGCCTGTAGGTGATCATGACCGCCCTTTTCGTTCTCTACGTCGCCGTCTTCACATACCTCGCCGACTGGTACGTGCCTGTCCCGCTTCCCGACATCGCCGACGTACTGACTGCCCCCGGTAGCTATGGCATCTTCGCGTCGTCCGCCCTCGCCGGACAGAGCCTCTGCCGTACGTGCCCTTCCCTTTCCCGCGCCCCTGTTGATGCTCACCCACGCTCGCCCGCCGTCGCGTAGGTAACCTCATGGGCATGGCGTTCCCGCTGTTCACTGCGCAGATGTTTGACCGGTTGACGTACCACTGGGGCAACACGCTCTTTGGCTGTATCGCGGTCGCTATGATTCCTATCCCATACGTGCGTCTGTCAAGTTCTCGGCCTCTGTTGATCCTCTGTTGACCATGCAATGGGATTAGGTTCTGCTGTGGAAGGGACCTTCCATCCGGGCCAGCAGCAAGTTCGCGTCGCAGATCGTCCACAAGTTCTAGTTCACGTCGTGTAGGCAATAGCCTGCTCACCGTTTCCCCGGGGCCGTTCGCATAGATTTTATCATAGGATGGAGAGGGTTTGCCGATAAACGAAAACGAGCATTTTGCTGTTCCTTCTACGGGCATCACCCCTAATAGCCCCGCATCGTACTCGCCGGTCGTCAGCATCTCACCTGCATTGTCTCGCTCGCTCGTCAGCAATTGTGGCCGATTGGTACTGTACGATACACTATGACTTCTACACTGCATGTTCTCTTCCCAATACCATCTTGCCTTCTGGTTCAACCCCTGGATCAGAGCCCCTCACCCGTCAACATCTCCAACGCCTCCAAATAGCGCTTCCTTGTCCCCTCCACAACGCTCTCGTCCATGACCCACCCCTCGCCCTCCTTCCCCTCCGGCCCGCTCTCGAGCCCCTTCCGGAATCCGGTCTGCGTGAGCCAGTCGCGGAGGTACTGCTTGTCGAAGCTCGGCTGCGGTCCACCGGGGGCGTACGCCGCCGCGGGCCAGTAGCGCGACGAGTCCGGCGTGAGCAGCTCGTCGACGAGGATGAGCTCCTCGCGGCCGGAGCCGTCCGCGGCGGGCACGAGCCCGAACTCGAACTTGGTGTCCGCGAGGATGAGGCCGCGCGTGAGCGCGAAGTCGGCGGCCTCCTTGTAGAGCGTGAGCGCGGCGCGCTCGATCTGGGCGCAGAGCTCCGCGCCGACGATGGATGCGGCTGGAGGATGTGTGTGAGCGCCGATAGGGAGGAGCGGGCCCGCTCACGGACCTTGCTCGGGGGAGATGTTCTCGTCGTGCTGGCCCTGCTCTGCCTTGGTGGAGGGCGTGAAGAGGGGCTCGGGCAGCTTTTGCGACTCGACCAAGCCCGCCGGGAGGGGGATACCGTGGACGGTGCCGGACTTCTTGTATTCAGCCCACCCAGAACCTGGAGAAGTAGCGTTCGTATATGTTCGCTTCGTGCACGAATGCAGACACTGCGCACCTGTGATGTATCCGCGCACGATCGCCTCGAGCGGAACGACCTTCGCCTTCTTCACGAGCATCGCACGCCCCTCGAGCATCTCCTTGTGCGCGCGCACCTCCGCGGGCATCTCGTCAATGTCCGCCGTGACGAAGTGCGTGGGGATGACATGTCCGAGCTTCTTGAACCAGAAGAGCGAGATCTTCGTGAGCACCTTGCCCTTGTCCGGCACGCCCTGGAGGTATCGATCCCGTTTGTTTCATCCGGCAGCAGGTGGAGCATCAAAGGCATGGTGGCAGCGGTGGGGAAGGACGGCCGTGAGCGCATTGCGTGCGGAACGCTAGAGGACCGGACGAACGTTGCGGAGGATAACGTCGTATGCGGAGATGCGATCCGATGCGACGAAGAGGAGGAGGTTCGGGTCGGAGGTCGCGTAGACGTCGCGGACCTTGCCACGGTTGAGCAGCTGCAGGCCGTGCAGGTTGCTGTCTATCAACGCTCCCGTGCTCATCGTGCGTAGCGTATCTGTCTAGAGGTTACTGGCGAAGCGCGAGGGCACAGGAGTCACTGCTATTCCATTTTGAAGATCGGGAGCTTGTCCTGATATGGCAGGTGTCGTAGTTAGCTAGCGCCTGTGGGTTGCAAAGTCTTGAAGGGACAGGCTGCAGCGCTCGTCGAGATCACCGGTCTCTGCCAAGGGCACCTCATATTGAGGTAGGTATGTATTACTAACTGAAATCAGGCTGTTGTACTTCTGCCTACAGGAGAAGGATGTCGCATAACCGGACAAATAAGGACAACAATTTGCACGTCAATGCGTCTCAGCCTCCCCACCAGCAAGCTCTAAGCACTCGAGCATTCCCCAATGTAGGATCATCCAAAAAAGACATGTTGTCGACGGTGTGCACCGCGTTACCGGAAGGCGAGAGGGGCAGAAGTAGGGCAAAAACTCTAGCCCACCGCGAGGGTCGAACTCGCAGCCTTCAGATCACCCGCTAGTAAGAGTCTGACGCTCTATCCGATTGAGCTAGGCGGGCGATGTCTAACAAAGATTGTTAACTACTATATGGAGTTGCATCACGATGGGCACCTCACTACGACCCTCACCGCGTTGTTGGGCTTCCTTCCTCTCAACAGACACTTTGTCTATGGGCAACTCGCGCATGAATAGCCTTGAGGCTGACGGGGTCTATATATACAAACAGCTCAAATCCGGATGGACCTCCAAATTGCACCCAGTTACCCATCTAGAGCCTCATTGTAATGACCAGTGATCGCATTGGCAGTATCTCGGCATCGACCCTGCTCCCGGTCACGGTGCTGCAGGATATCTATAGTCAATTGACGCTAAAATCAGGAAGCACAGCTTCTACGCGTTGAGTGGTCGTTAGCATCGGGCCCTGAGTATTTCCGTAAGATTGACGGGTTACGACCATGTCGTTCGCGGACCCTGGAAGGGATCTACCAGCGAATTGGAATTCTGCGGCGTCCGTTTGAGCCCGCTGCGTTGGATAGACTTGCTACTTATCTGTACAAGAGCGGAAAGGCCGGTCGGAAGATGTACAGCTCCCAGTGTATCTGTCGATGAATGTTTCAGCCACGACGGAACACTGGCAGCACACTGCGATACACCTGGGATTTTTCAGTGCTTTGGCAGGCGGTCGATAACTCTTCCAAGGGCGCGGCAGACACGCGAAATGTTGAGCGGTCATCAGCACGATGCGGCATCTCGGTCCTGGATTCGTACGAACCGCTACCGCCCGTTTTTCAAATCGTCCAGCGCTGAACGATGTCCGCGGCCTCCGGCATGGGTTGACTATTGAACAGCTCAACTGTACTCATCTGTATGACATATCGCATACGCCCAATTGCCCGAGCCAGAGCGAGATTGCTGGGACTGCTCACCTATTGTGATACGATTGGCAATGCTTTGGTGCTGCTCCAGTCCCCAAAACCGTAAACGTACGTCCGTTTCTCGCGGGGGGTGCTTCGAATTTGGCCCAAGACAAATCCGCAAAATGGGCCGGTATCTATAGGGTGGAGACCGGCCTATGTGAGTTCCTGCAGCTAGTACCCCGTGCGCAGGCTTGCACATCATGTCCATACACAGATGTAACGACCAACCGAATTCCCAGACTAGCCGTACGCATCCTTAGGGCGCCGACTACCGCGAGATTCGTCTTCCAAAAACTAACAACGAGCGCTGGGCGTAGTTAGCGCCCCATTCGAGCACTCCACCCTCCCGCCCGAAGTGTATCAGTTCTATCAACTGGGAAGAACACTCCTATGGCCACCGACGTCCATCGACGCCCGATATTGGCCTTGCGATGGGACGTGTCTCTTGAAGCAAGTAGCCTGATACGTTGACGAAATGAGGGCCTGACGTTAAACGACGGGCGACGTAACCCTGGGTGGGTGCAGAGCCGCTGCTTGCGCCGACGCACTGTGTCTGGGTAGGCTAGTGCCTTACGAAAACGTTTGACGCATTCGCCACCTGATGTGCGATCAATTTCCCGCAGTGGGGCGCATGGGAGACCGCCCTACGGAAAGAAATGGTCAGCAACGGAACCGTGCTCGATCTACCGAAGCGTGCTTACTGTGAACTCACTTCAGAAACACCCTGCATTCGCGACGAGCGCACTTCCACGATGACTTCATCCCTTTCGGGACGGACTCGGCCCGGCTCGAGGAGGCTTTTGCGGTGCGATGCAGACGCCGATCCCGGATCCCCTTGACCATACGGAGGAGATCTCGCGCCAAACACTAGATCGGCGCACATGGCAGAAGCCCACGACATATGCTCTTGGCGCGACACAACGGGATTCGTCCACGCATCACGCACACTCCGGGGTGCAACACACCCGTCCTCGGAACGCCCTTGGGCCTGGGTCGCGCCGGCGCTGGAGGTCATGGCGCGCGCATCAGCAGGCGACGCCAAAAAATGGTCGCGCGTGCTCATATGACACCCGAGCACGTCGCTGTGGAGAGCCAGCTAGAAGGACAGATGGAAACAGACAACTGCGGCCGAACCCAGCCTCGGGGAAACGACCAGAAGCACACGATGCTCGGGCCTCCCAGCGCCTCGGAGCGCTAGTGCATGCCGCTGGCGCTGAAAGCACGAGCCCACAAGGCAGCCAAGTTGGGCTGGCAGCTGCGCCCGTGCTCAGGTCCAGCGTACGGATGCTTGGCACGCGCATGCTGGCTCCGAGCACGGTCGGGAGCGCCCTCTGCACACGCACGGTGCTCGCACACGTACTGTGCAGACCCACGCACCGCCCCAGCAACCACTTCGTCGGCGCACGCATGACCTCAGTAGCTTGCCTTAAGTTTTACTTCCTTCTCCCGCGCCGAGGCTTGCACAATGCAGGCGAAGGGCGTTCACGCGGTGCGTCGCTGTGATGAGAGCAAATCTAGCATGCACGCGTCATCTGCGCAGAGATAAACATGGCGCGGCCGACAATCGGTAAACGCAACGTATCGCTCACCAGCGTGAGAGCGCGAAGCCTGGAAGCAGCCTCCAGCAAGCCTGCATGTGCTGCGGCTCGAAAAAGGATACGACGCGGCGAGAGGGTGCAGCGTGAGGTCGGCACAGCTCCGGATGCAGAACGCAGTGGCATGGGAAGCGGGCTGGACGGATTTAGCCAGGCTGGCAGCTATTGTGCATTAGCATGGCGCTTGCCCCGCTTGGACGATCATCCACGCACGCACCTGCAGGCAGACAGGGAGAAAGCCAGGCCGACAGCTTGCTTCAATTCCTTCATTAAGGCTGTCAGCATGCCTTCCTGTGCGCCTCCACCCAAGTACCCAGCCCATAGTCATTTCCGTCCCGGCGTGACTACGACCTAACAAAGTCTGACCGCAGGCGTTCAAGGTTACACCGACGAAGAGATCGAGAGAAATAGTGCTATCACGCACGAACTGCCCGCACCATCTGTGCAGTGCAAGCACCCGCTCGAGAACCACTTCATGTTGACTACGGCGCCGCCGGCAGTGGACCGAGGCAGCGTGAGTGGCGGGGGAACCGTCATGGAAATGTCGTCGAATTCTCGGTCGAACCTAGAGATGCGGGGATGCGGGGTAATGCAGGAGCCAAGACGTCCTTGTGAAACTGGCAGTACTGAGATCATCAGTCCTGCGTGCGTATCGTGAGAGCGAGAGACCACACATCTCACGTGGGAGCAGAGACGCCTACGAACCTGAGCATAGAGCTCGGCATGCCCAGATTCGTGCAAACTGTCTCGCGCAGGGCTGCATTGGCACCGGCGGACCAGCCGTACCCCTTCCGAGGCAGGGCATATGCATAATCGACACAAGGCCACGTCTCGGATTGAGGATGCCACGGTGAGGAGCCATCGCTCATTGAGGTGTCCCCATTTGCTGAGCATACATCATCGCTATTCGGGGACGATTGAGACACGCGCAGCCGTGCCCGCCTTCCCAGCCAGCCAAGGGCGAGCGAGGGAGCACAGGCTCTCGCGATCATCGAATGCGGCGCGAGCGAGGTCACCTAAGTGTTTCAGTAGCATCCGAAGCAGCGGTTTGGTGAGCTACCGCAACGTATAAACGAAAGAACTACTGATGCTCACTGAAAAAGTGCGGGATGCACATCACAACAGCATGATCGCTCCCATGCGCATCTCATGACGGCGCACACGGGCCTGAGGCGCGGCTGATAATCGGATTACCTTGTGTGGGCCACTGGGATGATGATTGGCAGGTCCAAACGAAGTGAGGTCCTGTGCAACAAGTCATCCGTGGGACGGCGAAGGGGGCATCATCGGAGGTCGTCGCTGGTTCATCGCGTCCCAACCGCGAAAAGGGGTAGCCCCGAGCCCAGGGTAGGCGACTGTGAGAGTATCGGAACGACCCCGTCGATGCAACCACATTCGAGGACGCGCGGTTGCAGTCGTTGTCCGTCCCACGTCGCGGCGAAGGCCGTCCGGGGGAGCGCAACATACGTCGGTGGAGCGGGATCAGAACTTGTATCGTTACACAAGCTTCTTGCTCGCCGCCGCTGGCACAGAACATCATAAGAGGCAGCTCCGCGTGGCATATGGTGTGAATAGGCTGCGATGGTGGTGTATTTTGGGCGTCGGCTTCCTCCCACGAGGGCCCGAGTTGCGTAGCAGAACAAGGTATCCAGGTGGTTCATCTTGCCCAGCAGCATTCCTGGTTACGCCGTGAGTACGGATGGGGGGTAAACAGTGGTCTGTGGGATCCGTCGTGGTACCATTCAGTCCTGGTTGGCAAGATGTCGGGGCACCACAACCGATGCGCGGTGGTTGGAATCAGGAAGGGTGAAACCATTCTCATGTGTGATGAGCCTTCCTCCATCTTTGGATTCCTATGAACACAGCGCTTCAGAAAGCAGCAGGACAGGATGTGGGCGGGAAAGATGCTGCAGACGAGAGTAGGGGTCCTAAGGAATGCGCGATTCAGAGACAAGATACTCGAGCAGCCTTGCTGCAGCCTGGATAGCAGCTTACGTAAGCCCGCCGCCGTCTCTGCTTCTGGCCGTCGTCGCTGTGTTCAACGCTCTCCATCCAGTCAAACACCTCCCCGCCGCAAAACGTTCCTTTTACTCCTTGTAGCGCACGATGCCCATAAAGCATTTGGACAGTGAGTATTTGTTTTGCCTGTATCCGATCCTGTCTACTCGGAACACGCGCTAGCAGCACGTCTCACAATCACGCATTATTTCCAGGCTACTTGTCTGAGCGCAAGCACCTCCAGACCCAACCCCTCTCCGTTCTTTCCGACTCGCGCCTGGGCATCGATGCGTCCTACTATCTCACCACTCTGATCGAGAACCCGCCGTCCCGGGAGTCTCTCCTCGCCGCCACGGGCGGTCTTCCCCTCGCTCTCAGCACGCGCATCGAATCCGACCTCCGCGCCCTCGAAAAATACCGCATCAAGCCCGTGTTCGTTTTCAATGGTCTTCTTCCCAGCCGCCGTACGAAGCAGCAGCAACAACAACAGTTCGAACAGACTGAGGCGTGCAAGGACAGGCGCGAGGCATGGTCCAAGTACGAGGCGGGCCAGGAGGACGCTGCGACGAAACTGTTCGAGGGGCGGAGCAATCTACACACGTGGGACCTGTGGAAGATTGTGCTGAGGATCTTCAAGCATCGAAACGTCGAGTTCGTGGTCGCGCCATATGTAGCATGGGCACAAGTACGTTCTTGTCAACTGACGTGTCGAGCGTCTCGCGAACACGTCCAGGCGCAGTGCTGATATTTGTGTGCACACGACCAGTTGATCTACCTGCAGCGCCACCCCAAGGCATACATCCACGCGATCTATGGCCCTACGGACACCTTCCTCTACCCTGGCGTGGACAAAGTCATTACATCCGTGGACCTCCTCTCCTCCACCCCTACATTCACCTACGTCTCGAAGCGGTCGATCACAAATGACCTGGGCGTGTCAGAAGAACAGTTCTTGGACATTGGCATCCTTCTTGGGTTTGAGCACTCACCCCCCTTCCCAGCGACCGTTCATGAGCAAGCTCTCAAGGCGACGGTCGACATGGTCAAGTACTACAAGTCTGGCTACGCAGCGGTCTCCGCACTCGCGGACCAACCGCACGTCAAGGCCATGCAGTACCCCGAAATCTATGCGCGCACGCGTTCCATGATCAAGTACTCCCTCATCCTCTCCTCCGACGGTGCCGTCACGCCCCTACCAATCGCCATCCCGACCCCTCCCCACGGGCATCAGAACCACCACAACCATCTTCCCACCGCGAGCGACATCCCGTCGGATCTCCACGAGATCTTCACGCACCGACTACCTGACGAGGTCTACTTCTACCTCTCCCGCGGGCTTCTCGGGCCACAGGCTCTCATCTGGCTCACGACCGGCCAGATCGTCGAGAACCCGCCCCTTGACAATGGCGAGACGACCGAGTACAGGCGGTTCGTGAAGGAGGTCATCACGGACGGTCAGACCGGCCCCCGCGCGACCACGCTCGCGCTCATTATGGGCGTCCTCCACCCGTTCTGGCACTCGCGGAAAGTCACGGCCCAGTTCTGGTTCGAGCAGTCCGCGCCGCAGAAGTCGATTTCTCACAACTCGCAGCAGACGACGCAGCTCGCGGAGCGCGTCGCGAACTGGAACGTGCCATATGCGGTGATTGAGGAGGAACTGCGACGACAGAACGTGAGTGCGCTTTTCTACTCCGCTGCGGCAAATGCTGCGGACGTGAGCTCAATTATGCGTGTTTCGCTAATTCTGCGGCCCCGGTGCTTCGCGCGCAGTCGTCCACGATCGATTTTTCCTTGGCTCTAGGCGCGACGGTGTCCGAGAAGCTCGCAGCGCGGACCAAGATCAAGGCGACGCAGGGGTTGGACAAGAAGGACGAGATCGTGGCGAATGTCATCTGGCGCTTCCTGGAGCTGCGCGGGTACGTGGAGTCGTGTTCAAGCGATATGTTGCAGGCACGCCGCCAGGGCTTGGCTAACCGGCGATCTGTCCAACAGGTTCCTCCTGAACACGCACGTCCACTCTCCCCTGGCCAGGGCCATGCACACCGCGCTCCGCAACGCGCGGTTGACGGACAAGTTCCAGGACCCACTCTACCTATTCCTGGAGCTGGTGCGCGCAGGTGTGATGCACGGACACCTGTGGTCAGGCCGCGCCTTCAGTGGAGGCCCGAGTTTCGGTACCGGTACGGCGATATTCCCACGGATCACAGCGACAATCGCGTGAGCCCCTCGCTGATGCCGCCCCTTTGCACCCTCCCCACAGATGACGAAAAGTCGTGCATGCTGCTGGTGATGCGCGTGCTGAGCATCCTGCCGCTCAACTTCAAGGTATGCGGTCTCGCGTCGCGTATCATCACGCCGCAAAATGTACTCACGGAACGCGCCCTATCACTCGCATCCGACCTTGGCTTCGCGTCCGCTCGCCCGCCCGCTCCGTTCCGGCCGCGACTATCTGATCTCGTGGTGGCCCGCCCGCGGCTGATCGTCGCGCGCCCGTGAAAAGGCTCAGCCGTGGTCCGCGCCATTGTCACGGGAGCTGCTCGTGTTCAACTCGTTCGTGCGGTCGCTCACACGCGCCCTGCGGGCGCTGCTGGAGGTGACCTCGCTGAACATGCTTCTGCGGCACGACGCGCGGCGCGCGCGGGACGACCTGCTGGACATCAACCTGTCGCTGCCGTTCCAGACGGAGGTGAACACGGGCTTCGGCGTGCTCGCGAAGGTCTACCTCGACGCGCTCACGCACCTGAACGGGCGGCAGCGGGTGCGGGACCCGAACGCGGACGGCGTGCGCGAGGCGAAGCAGATGGCGCTCGAGATCTGCGAGGAGACGTTCCCTGGCGTGAAGTCCCCAAAGCTCGAGGTCGAGCGCGGGTTCCGGTTCTGGGATGTGGTGCGTGCCCCGTTGCCCTCTGTCGCGCTCGGATCGGTGTTGACCAGGCGTGACGCATCGCGTTCAATTTTTTTTCGTGTGGTTCGCATCTTTGCCCCCGCCTTCTCTGTCGTCACTCGGCGCGTACGCAGACGCTCACGGCCATGCGGCAGCTGCACTCTGAGGGCGCTGTCCTGCGCGAGCTGATCGACCAATTTGAGGCGGCTGAGGCGTGGCTGGCGCCGATGCGGCCGTGAGGGCTCTCACGCGATGGAGCAGCTGGTGCGGGAGACTCGCGATGGGCAGGTGTGCTGCTGTGGCAGGGCGGGTGGACGGGTGTTCACAATTAGCAGCAGCGGGCGGACATGGACACGGCGGCGGTCATGTTCATGCAGCCATGGTCAGGCGTAGGGACTGTGTAGCGTCACTGGTGTACATGTGCAGGGCGGGGCGGTATCATCATGTGATGCAAAGATAGTTGTGCGCTGAGGCAGGGAGGCGTGTAAGGCCCGGAGATGGGTCGGGGGTGCGTGTGCGGCGGGAGTGGGCAGGGCGAGCGTCCGCCAAAACGCCGATGAGAAGGACGCGAAGCTCGGAGTCGGGGGGGAGAGGCCTAGGGGAAAATAGGGCGTGGGAAGCGCTGGGCTGGGAAGGGGAAGCACATCGAGGCGCGCGCCATCTGAGATCGCATTTTATCTGGATTCGGCGCAGCGGATCTGGATGGAATTCTGGGGCGTCCCACCTGCCGCTTCGAGAAGGTCCGAATCCGGATGCGGCCAGTCCTGAGAGTTTCCCTTCCTCTCCCATCCTCCCCCCTACGCGCTCTCCCCGTCCTACCCCCAGAAGGACGCGCCCGCCCCCGCCCTCTACCTCCACCAGCAGCGCACCGTCGAGGTCATTGAACTCATCGAGGTCCCCGCGCCCCCGCCCCGCTCCCACATCTCCTCCTTCGCCTCCAGCTCCTTCGCGTCCTCCTCGTACGACTCCGACGACGACTCCGAGGAGGACGAGTCCGTCTGCTCCTCCTACTGCTCCTCCGAAGAGGAGGCCGACCAGGACGCGGACGCCATCCAGGCGCCGGTCTATGACGACACGTACAAGGTCCGCTACAACAGGGTCCTCGCATGGAGAGAGGGCTTCGTAAAGGCGTTTGTGGACGAGGAGGACGAGTCCATGCCAGGTTCGTGTGCTTGTTCGGACCTGCTTCGCGTCCATCCTCATTGTGCCCCAGTACCACCTCCCTCGCCCGTGTCCTCTTCTCCTTCCTCCTCCCGCAAACGAAAAGCAGACAGTGACGTCGAGTTCGACTCCGATGATGATGCAGTGAGTAGTCGCCTTTTTATAGTCTTTGTTCTCATGCTCACAGTGTGGCCTCAGTCATCGCAGTCCTCCAAGCGTTCGCGCTCAGTACACCTTCCGGAGCGTCCTTCCTGGTCGCAAAGGCGGCTCAGCAACCACTCGTGCCCCGCCTGCGACGCCGGCTTCATGTCTCTCGAGGGCCTCCAGCAGCATGGGATGGAGTCCGCCTTGAGCGACGCGTGCCGCGAGGCCGTCCAATATGGTCTCGAGCCCTAACTTCACCACCCGCACCCACACTCTCCCCGCTAGCCTCCGCCATTCGCCACTTCCATCACCTCGCTCTCGCCCGTTGTCGATCGCAACTTCTCTGACGTCCCATCGCATACATACCCCCCACCACGCATCACTTGCCTATCTCCGCGCATCTTTTTATTACCTGCATTCTTCGACGTCTCTCTCCACACACCTCACAGTTCTCGCCCATCCATCCATCCATCGACATCGCTCCCAGGGCGCCCACCCATACAGCCCGCCCACTTGCAAGTGTTTCGCCGCATGCCCCTGTACGTATGCGTAGTAGACCCCCCGCCTAATCTGTTACATTACGTGCGTATAGTCGCCCCGAGTTCGTACGTACACTACGTTATTGTCTCGCCTACGGTTACCCCACCCCGTGTATCTAGTAATGCTTGCCCGCAGTGGCATGTAGCCGCGTCGGAATACACGGATTGCTGCCAGACACGGAGAAGCCAGATTGCCTATCGCGCTTGCGGCCGTGATCTGCCCTCGCGTACGCCGCCTTCCCGAGTTCTCGCAACGTGCCCATGTGAGCGTGGCCTGCGTATTAGCGGGCGACAGCATGTGCCGACGTTGCGCCTACGGCCTGCAGGCGTGGTCCGACGCGCGGTCTTGTGCTGGCACCGCGGGCGCACTGGGAAAATCCGCTGCTGGTCTCACTTGGACGCGTTGAACAGTCGCGCGGGATCGGATGCCAGGGGCGCAGATGCTCCACGACCTCGCTACCAAGGCCCGACCATTAATGGCGCGAGCCCCGAGTCGCCGAGTCGCCGTTTCCGCACAGAGACCGTCCGTGCGCGGGCGCGGGCAGGCGCGGGCGCGCGGGGCATACGGTTTTCGACGGACACGCTGGAAAAACGGACGCAAAATCACGCGCGTAGCGGCGCATGGGCGTGCATCATCAGGCTCCGGGCGCGCAATGCGCACGCGCGACCAGGGGTCGACTGAGACCCGCGCCGTGAGCGTCGTCGAAATCAGGGACGGCGGGCGGTGCGGCGTGAGGACGAGGCGGCGCACATCGTTGTGTCCTCGGGGCTCGGTGGTGATGGATCTGTCTGCGAGGATGTGCCATGATCCATCTGCAGCCACCTGGGCCGGCGGGATGGCGGTGGGTGTACAGTGCTGTGCTGCAGCCGCACGTGGCCGTGTGCCTGTCGCGTCCTCGGACTCACTCACAGTGCAGGGTCAGTCAATGCCACCACCACCTGAGGTAGTACGACATTTTCGACTCGAGCTCGAACTCTATCAGCATACGTTGGCGGCACACGAACTCGAATTCGCAACGGACAACAGGCAACAGAGAACGCGCAACGGACGACCAGGGCAGGGCCACCGCCGCGCGCGACAGGAGCAACATCCCATGGGAACTTGCGAACTCGGGGGCGTCGCCCCCTGGACGTCCTGGCCGGCATACGCGCGGCGAACTGCTGCACACACAGCCCGTCCGGGCAACGCGTGCCCTGCGCTCAGGAGACACCGCGCGCGGTAGCACGGTGCAGCTGCTGCAGATGCAGACGCGGCCGGCGAGAACAGGGTCTGCGGACAGGACCTCTCACAGGCTGCTAACGCCACACGCCGCGGTGCGATGCCTGGCCCTGTGCGCTCTCAGGCTGCAGGCCTGGGACAAGGGCGAGCCCCGGGCGACGACAAACGTACTGCTCTTCGGCGACTCCGCGCGCACGTCCAAGGCAGCGGGTTCAGATGGCGTCCCTGGCGGGAGTACGGCCAAGTCCCTGCAAGCGCTCCCAAGCCCGTTCAAACCCTCAGCGTGTACACAACCGAAGGGTTGTGTCGCGGTTACTGCAACTCTACGAGTGGGCCCTTCGCCCGCTGTATTGCATTGCTAGGACCGAGACTTGGCTGTCTCCCAGCCATCCCCCTAAGGCCGGACCCGGCGCGGCCGCGCCCCTGCTGCTTGTTCGCGTCTGGGTCAGTTCATTTGCGTCCGTATTCCGAGTCTTTCTCTCACAGTTGAACAAACTGCTTACTACGCGCAGATGGTGTTCGTGTTCCGGACGCACTGCCTGTGACGCCCGAAATCGTTTCCCGTTCGGGCGATGCTGTTGTGTCCGTGTCGCAGGCGGGTCCGCCACAGACGCGCACGAGCAGAGGCAGTCGCAGGCGCAACAACAGCGCTGCCCAATATAGCGCGCGGGTTCTCAGTGCACAAGTACTGTCAGCAGTGCCAGTGCGGACAGTCCTGCGAGCCCAGCGCTGTTCCCCGCGTCCGGGGCGGTGCCTCTCCGACCTATCCTTCTCCGTGAGTTCAAACATCTCCCCCTGCCCCTCATACATACTCACCCCTCCCCGCGTCCTGCCGGCGCGAAGCCTGATGCAGCTCTTATGTCCGGACGTTTCAGAGGCGCTCCGGATGACAAACCGCGACGCCCCGTCGGGCACGCTCGGTGCGCGCGCGACTGCCCCTCGCAGCGCCTCCTGGGCCCGCGGCCGCGTAGTAAGCTCGTTCTCACTCCTTGTGTGCGTGCTCACCGTGGGCAGCGTCCCTCAGCGTGCGCAGGCGCGCTGTGGGTACGGCATCACGATCCTGCGCCCGAAATACGCGCGCGCACTTCCCTGCCTGCGTGCAAACGTACAAACGACGCGTCGCGTCTCACCGCGTCCCAAGCGTCACGCACACGCCCGCGCCGCATTTAGGCGTGTCCGCCGAGCTTTCGCCCCCTACTCGATGGCGCGCCCCCCTCGCGTTCTCACTCGCATTCGGACGGCCGTTCAGTCTTTGCGCTTCGCGCACCTGCAGGCGTAACACCGGGCGCTCGCGACGCAACATCCCATCGGCGTACACACGCTCGCGCATCGCCCGCCAAAACTCCGTGCTTTTGGAATTGCAGAGCAGCCCGCGTAGCTGCGGCGCGCACACGCGCACTCAACGAGGGAGACTCTCGCGGATCTGCAGGGACGTCGCCACCGCGGCCCTCGACCCGATGCGTTTCCCCGCGTATGTACGATCGACGGTCGACCCCGCACGCAGGTGCGCGCCCGTGTTATTGCGCGGGCCACCCGCCGGTGCATCCCGTACTGCCTCCTCCTCTCGACTCCGGCGGGCTCCTCCGACTGCGCGTGGTCCGCACAAGCACACCACCGTCACCCGTGTTCGCACCCGCGATTCCTGCACGATCCCGAGTCCGTGCGTGGCACGTCCAGCAGCGCGCGCGACGCTGATCCTACCGAGCCATCTCCGATATGAAGCGTAATGAAGACGCGGCGGCGCGGACGGACGGCTATCGCCCCGCAATCGCGCATCGCGGCCGAATCCGCCAGGAGCACCCCGCGACAAGGGAGTCTTCCCATCGTCCAACGGCGCGAGCGCCCGCCGATGCATCGACGCGTCGATTTGTGCTGCCTGGCTGGGGCGTGCCCTTCTCCGCCGTGGATTCTCCGGCCAGGTGGCCTCCGCCTCTTCGTCTCTCGTGACGCGTGCAGCGCCAGCTGGTCTGGGGCGTGCGTGCTCTCTCTCGCTGGCCACCGGCGGCATTAGCGCGCCCAGGAGGCTGGCCGAACGCAGCAGTATCGGGAACCGGGCCAGCATGCCGTCACCGAGTCCCGCCTTCTCGCAGAAATCTGCCTCGCCGCCCGCGCGTCACTGGTCACAGCAGCGGCGCGGGGTGCAGTAGAAGAGCAGGACGCGGACGTCTCCCGCGCGGTGGGGCGCAGAAGGCCGCCCGACAAAGCTTGACTCGACGCGGACGTCATGCACGCACGCCCGAAGCCCGCAAAATTTCCAGTGACGCGACGTACGCGGTGCGCACTGGACGCCGTGCCCACGCTCCCCTTCCGGGCGTTCATACGAGTGGCTGCGCCGCGGCGCGTCCCAAAAACTGTCGCTCGCGCTCCACCAGCGCGTCCCCGTCTGCCCTCGCACGCGGTGGAGGACGCGTAGCACCCCAAGGCGGCTTCCCCGACTGCGTATCTGCCGCTCGCTCTCGCGGTCTGAGAGCAGCATCCACGGTACAGTGCCCAGCCGCGCTTCCAGAGCATGGGCGTGTGCACGCGCAGCGCCACCGAACCCACACCACCGCAGCGCACGGGTGCGTGTCCAGGGTGCAGGCCGAGAGAAACCCGCGCGCGAGGGCTTGGGGCTCGGCCGCGCGACGAACGCGGTCTGCGCAGGGCTTCCGGGCGACGGGGCGACGGTCGCCACGCGCGCGCGACACCACGGTTTCGCCGCGACAACGACGAGGAACGTGCGGGCGGGCCCTGGCTGCCCCAGCCCGGCCGCTGCCCACACCCATGGGCGCGCGAAGGGGCTTCTGCGGCGAGGTTCCCAGCGAGAGGCCCAGCGCGCTTCCTCTGGGCTCCTGCGCGTTCCCGTGGGGGGGCCGTGCGACGGCCAGGACGTCGGGTGGGCCATGGGAGTCCGCGCGCGATCGGGCTCACAGCGCCTCTCGCCCAAACGTTCGTTTCTCCGCCGCTCGGGCGAGGTTACCCACGACGCCCAACGCGAAGGACGTTTGTCCGGGTTCGTCGCGCCTGAGCCTTTGTGATCATACCGTGATGCAGCCCGAAGATGTGGCGCCTGCGCCGTGGAGGGAACGTTGCAACAAGCGAAGCTTGGGCAGGACAAACGGTGCGTCTTCGACTCGTAGAAGGCCACACGCCGCCTGAGAACTGTGAATATGTGGCTGATGAACCCTCTTTCGAACCTACATACAGTGCTCCTCAGCAATTGCTCCATATGGGCTCATGAAGCGGGCATTCCCTCGTATGAGTTTTCGCCGCAGCATCGACGAGAGACTGCTGATGCGTATGCGTGCGGACGCTCAGCTCTGGAGCGTCTTGCCTTGGCTATCTCAGGCTACTGGTAGGATGGTTAAGCGCCACCGCGAGTCCCGGAGTCGTATGTTTTGTATTGGCCACCTTTCCCGTGCTAAACGACTAAAGCTGCCGGCCCCCGATCTGCTATAGTCCGTAACCCCGACCCAGCTCACCAAGCCTGCTGCAACGAGCATGGATCGTGATTGAGGAATGGCGCTCATCGCGCACTTCGGCCGAGACTGGTCAATACGAACAGCGCTCAGCGAGTTGATGGTGCGTGCATGCAGCGTGCACACAGGCGTGCCCTTCCAGGCTTTTTACTCACCATACTTTATCCCAGTCAGTTACGCGCGCACCTACAGCCCTGAGGAATTTTTTCATTGATCATGAAGGGGGCGGTAGAGGGCCCGCTCGCCAAGCGCGGACCTTGGAGATGCCGCCGCCTATTGGGGGATAGCGTACGTCCGCGTTCACCACGCTCGGGCAGCCGGACTTGCGTTACGTTGGCGCGAGGGGGCGTAAATTGACAACGACAGCCAGGGCCGGCAATCGTGCATGCGCGACAGGATCAATTGGCCTCCACAAGCGTACCACGCCTGTCGGCCCCGCGCATGAGACTCGGACGCTACGATCTGGGCCTTGCCAGTGGCTTTGGCTTCAGTCACCAGTGGCACGCTGCTGCTCGGATTCTTGGATGTGGGCCCTGCCGCCACACGCCTCTTCGCCGCCCTGCGGCGCGTGGCCGTGCCGCGCTGGCGCGCGCGACGCAAAGTCGAATCATCTATCTGCTTCGGGCGCGCTAGCGGGCCAGCAGACGGGAGGCCTGGGAACGCCTGGGAAAATCACGCAACGGCGGACGGCCAGCTGAGCATTATTCGAGCCGTGCGCGGGGCGGGTGGGCGCGCACGTTGCGCGCGCGTACGTACGGATGTCCAGCTGTTGGGATCGCGGTGCGTCGCGGAAGGTGGGTAGAGAAGGCCTGGAGAAGGCGCGAAGGCGGCGGGCTCGGGCGCTGTTGCGTCGCCCTCCCCGATCTTCTGGTGCGAGAGAAGAGAAGGCAGCTCGGAGCGGAAGGCAGCTTGCGCTAGCTGCAGATGCGTCCGGGAATAGTAACATTGCGTCCTGCTATCGATGGTGGCATGAGAGCGGTGTGCAGGCTCGCGCAGGGCGGAGGGGGGCAGCTGATGCGACGGAGGACAAAGGGCGGTCCGCGCGCATAATGGAAGAAGAGCGATCACTTCATATTCGCAGGCAAGTCAACCGTCCAGAGCGCAGAGAACACGCCGCTAAGAATAGCGGGATAGCGGCTGCTGCCTGCCGTGCGTCCGGGGTTCGGAGGTTCAGTCGCGGCAGGCCGTTAGGGCGTATGGCCGACAGAGCGAGCGGGTGGCAGGACGGCAGGCGGCAGGGACGTCGAGTATCGGCCGCAAGGCGCGGACAGCGGACAGCGTGTTGGCGGTGTGGCCGCATTCGGCCGCATGCATCTGGCAAGCGGCGCGTTTGTATGTTGGGTTCTGCTCGATGTTCGCCATGTCGTGGAATCGTCGGGATAACCTAGCTGGTCCCAAGAAGGTACGCCTTCACGTCTCTCAGCGCACTCTGTCCGTCCAAATCATGCACCGCACAACGGCTGTCCGGGCCTGGCGGGCCCTGTAGCCCGATCCTCCCGCCAGGGCGTCCGATTTGCGCGCATTCGGCGAGTGTATGGGATCTGCAGCTGTGGCCTGGGGCCATACCTCGGAAGAACATGACGCGCCTGGGGAACGGCGCTCTGGTGTGAGCAAGTAGACGCAGAGGCACTAGCTGGGACCTGTCTTGGTAGGAACAACGCGAATGACAAACGAGGTTTCGCCGCGACCGAGAGAAAATACGCCCGTACCATGCGCTGAATGCTACTGTTACCGTCCCAACCGTGTACGAGGCCCTGGTACAACGTGATGAGCAGCGGAACACGCTCGGCTGAAGCCAAGAAGGACCAAGTGACATACCTGCAACAACGTCGGCGCGGGTTGCGGCGGCAGTGCGAGGCCAGCCCTGTCTGCGGGACCGAACCTAACCCACAGAAAGTACACGCTCTCCGGGTACGACAGGTACCGGCAGGCGGAATGGCAACCTCAGGTGTTGTTGGTAGCACGCGGTCTTCGGGCAGTGCGTCATCCCTGGCAGAATAGCTCTCGATGCCATCATATGCCTCCGACCTGGAGTCTTCTCTCGACCCGTTTTGCAAAACACAGGCGATGGTTGCACAGATGCGCATCAGTCGGCGGTCGGACTGGTCTCACGAAGGGGTGTCTTTAGGGGTCTGTAGAGAGGACGCGCGCACTGCGACGGATCTAGAATAGGTCGGTATGATACAGCATTGAGGGGTATCACGTCAGGCGTGGTATTCTCGCAGGGGCGCATGCCCACGACCAAGGCAGGGCGAGCGATCGGGATGTTCATATGATGTCGATGACGGTAGGCCATAGACTAAGGGGCACGATCAGCGATCCTGCCTACAAACAATTGATATGGCTGTGTTTTGCTTGCACGCACCCAAGGAATCCCACAAGCGTCTGTAGTAACCCTCCGATGAACGGAATCCAACTGGAAGACTCTTCAGCCCCAGCGATACTACGAATAGTGAACCACACGTACGTCGACATGTTGTACTTCGCCGCCTTGAACAGCCCGGCTAGCACGTAGCCGATGATGGCGGACCCAACCACCGCTCCAGCCAACGCGAACACGGCGAATACGAAAAGCACGATCAGGGCGAACGTCAGCCTCGACCGTGTCTCGTTTTGCTTCGCGCGCGACCGTGGCAACACAGCCGGTTGACTTTGCGTTTCGAGGCCCAGCTGCCGGTCATAACGACGCATGGGAATATCGTCCGGTCCCTCAACGCTACGGTACGAAGGGCCAGAGTCGGTCCTGATCGCTCTCGACTTGCGCGACTTCCCAGACGTGTGAAGGGGAGGGAAGGATAGGTTCAAAAATGCATAGGTGCCGCAGAGAATGTACGTCGGGGTGTAGAAGATGAGCGTCCAGTATAGCGTGAAGCGGAATACATCTAGTACCATGCATATGCATGTCAGCCACATCCACACGCTCCGTGCCTAATTCTGTGGGCGTACCATGAGGGTCATGTAAGTATCTCCCCGAGGGCTGCATAGGCTCCTTGTGCTGCAACGGAAAGAGCTCGACGAGAGGGTTGTAGAGGGATGGCCAAGACGGCACGGCGTCAGACATCGCGGCTACTCCTGGAGGTCGGTGTGGACAGTGGACGCATCACAGCAGCACAGTAGCAGTCATGCAGTTTCAGCTAGAGCCAACGAGCGAGACTGAGCAGACGTAGGGTGGTGAAGCAGACGGCGGGTGTGCAGGCGAGATGCAAGTCGACCGCGGCAGGGCAGGCGCGCTGCGAGGCGCTGTGGCGCGACGACAGGCGGGTGCGAATCCCAGAAAGGCAGCTGTCGCCGTTCGCCCTCACTATTGCCGCTGAGTGCAGTGCATACTTAGCGTTCCAAATGCCCCCGACGTCTACCCTTCAGTATCTCAATGCCCATTCAGCGCACACCATACAGTGCAAATAAGCATGTGTTAGGACGCATAGCTTCACAGCAGGTATACATGCACCATTCAGCCAAATCGACAGATCGCGCGGCCCTCCCACTCTTCCATCGTCGCCGTCTCCGCCAGTGCGTCATGCGCGAGCAGCTCCATGCTCAGAAGGAAGACGGGCTTGCACGACGCCGCTCTATCTGCCAGCAACGCCGCCGCCCTGAACGCCGCCAGCTCCTTCATGCTCTCGGTGAGCCACCCGCTATCGTCCCCGGTCTCTGGCTCGTCCACGAAGACGATTCCGCGCTTCGCCCACTCGCAGGCGGGGGTGTCGGTCCATCCGCACGCGCGTACTACCGCGTCGAGCGTGTTGACTTTGTTTCCCGGAGGAATGACGGTCTGCGTCGGCGCACGCCATGCGGGCCGCGGGGCGCCATGTGGGCGGGCGAGCCAGACGACGCAATCTTGCAGGAACTGGTGGATAGTGAGCCCCGTGGGTTCTGTGGGAGGGTCCTGTGCTTCCCGCATGGGAAGAACGTCCGGAGGTGGCGACGGTAGGGGTAATGCGGGGTTACGGGAAGAGCGCCCTCTTCTGCCAAGGGCTGGCAGAGGCTGGGAGCCGCTACCAGTGTCCCTTGAAACGTTGATAGTATACGGAGGGTCCAATTTCTTGAGGCGTCTCGGGGGTGGATGATGCATGGCGTCGTCTGAATGGGGTGACAGCGGAGTCGACGGCCTATTTGAAGGCCCAGGGGTGCAAGGGTCTTTGTCCCGCCCTACCGCCAAAGGCGATAGCGAGCGAGGGCTGCTCGTCGGCGGAGCGGACCTCACGTTCGTCATCGAGTCCAAACGCAGCATTCCACTTCTTTGCTTCGGGGTGCCACCCGCATTCAGCACTGGCGCAGGAGCTGAGGGCCCTGCCTCGTTCTCGGCATTTTCCCGATACACCGCTTGTGCCGTTTTCCGCTCTGGCGGGCCGTCGACACGCACGCGTTTCGTAGGGCTCCGCGAGCCCACCTTCGCATCGACAGCCGCCAGGCGCTCCACCCACATGTCCTCCGTGCGCTTCCGCTTCACTGGACAGTGCGCGCCAGGGGACGGTGGCACGTCAGGACGGAACATCGACCGTGCCCAGTCGTCCTCCGCCTTTCCTGTGCGGTCACGCCCTACAGCAGCGCGAGCGATCTGCTGCAGCTCTGGAAGCGTGGTGCCATCTATCCAGGGGCGGTCGGACGGGCGGAAGATCTTGGCTATACGCGGGAAGCGGAGCTCATAGAACTGTGCGCAAAGTCGGTTTCGATAGGCGACAACCGATGAGACGTGCAAGGGGACATACCAGATTGCCTTTGGACTTCGTGAAACCCGCGCCAAACAGCTCTGCGAGAAGAGGTTGCCGGAGCAGAATGGTTGGAGGGGATAGGCTCGGGCACAGTGTGAGGGTGTACGGCAAGCTCGTAGCGGCCTGGGTGGCATTAAGGCCCAAATTGAGACTGATAGCATGTAGCGACTTACTTGATGGCGATATGGTGTGGGGTCCGAATTTTTGATGAGGAAGATCAACTCTTCTAATTGCGCCCGGCTGAGACCATACGACGACGTGAATATCACTTGGAAGTGCGGAAGACAAGTACGCTGTAATATGCAGATTCGAACGTGAGTAAAAACCCACCAAACCGGAACGCAGGGAAATCCTACATTCTCTTTCAATTCTTCCACATTGGACAGTGCGCCAAAGTAGAACGTTGTATACGCGGTGGGTGGAACTGGCTGCCGTCAGATCATCTCCTTCTCGGAAGCGCGGGATCGAATTACCTCTCAGCTCTCGTGCGCGTTCCTTCTCCCAAGATGCGCCGAGGAGGACGAGGTCTACGGTATCACCATGCCCGGGGATATAATCTTGCTTCAGCTGAACGCCCCACGATCAGCATGTCTTCCGCTCGCCTAGGGAGCGCGTCGTACCTTCACCCACGGCCATCGTCTCTCCGCGTATAGTGCCCCCTCCGCCTTGATCACCACACCTTCCTGGTGGTCGGCGACGATGTGTGCAAACGTTCTTCGGAGCGTCTCGTCTGCGTCCGGACGCGCCGCGTCGATGCACGTTCGCTCGGCCAACATCGCGTATCCCGGTCTGACTTTGATAGTTTGCTCCAGGACTGCTCGGCGTTCACCGTACGATAAGGACAACAGGGAGACATCGTCGACAAGGAGGACATCGTAGAACACAAGCGCCAGATGGCGGGTTCCGCCGTCCGACGCATTGGAAATCATGGAACACTGGGTCTCCCTACCGACCAAGAGAGGTTAGCGGCGAAGCGAGAGAAACGTAGCGTGGGGCGACCGCACATATTCTCCTGCTGGGTAGACGATGGACCTGGCGGTAGGCTCCTGTGGCGCACGCCGATCGCAGTCGTCGCAATGAGACTGCGAATGCGCCAGAATTCTGTCACAGAGAGAGTCAAGAGAGGTGCGGTAGATCCGGCCGGGGCGAGCTTACCGTCCACGCGGTTGAGCACGTCGGAATATGCGACCATCTCTGCCTCGACAATGATGTTGTGCCTGAAAGGTGGATCGTTGTGGACGACGGCCTCTTCACCTTCGGTGAAAGCATCCGAGTGAGGAACGCCGAGCGCGTCATATATAACGCTTGCGCGAACGATTTAGCATGTCACGCACAGGCGGGGTGCAAGTCCGACTCACTGATGAATGCCTGCTCTGTCCAGTGTCGAGTCTCTCCCGCTCTTACTGAAAATACGAATATGTGGGATACCGTCGTCGTCGACCCATACGTGAATTTGAGCACGTTCGCCGTCGTACTTGGTCTCCACCCAGATCTTGTCCGCTCCTTTCAAGACTTTGAGAGAGTGAGCAGGTCCTTGACCCTTGACGCACTTCGGAATCTGTGAGTAGCATCAATATATGCGCATGAATCTTGCCGCCGAGGGTGTACACACCTGGATGGGCACTCCCACAGTGGGCTGAGGAAATCCATCGCCACTAGAAAACCCTTCGTATGCCGTTGCGGCCTCTTCTAGGTTCGCCCTCGTCCTGAAGATCAGCGACATGCGGCCGGACTGGTCCCAAGCATGCATCGCTGCTTCTTTTGTGAGCATTGTCACCGCGTTACTCCTGTACTCGAGCAGTGCGGACGTGTAATGAGAGGCGGAGGCTGGGATGGGGTAGAGCAGAGGCCGAAGATCCTTCAGGATAATTTGCGTCACGACCGCGCTCTCTGACGGGCTCAAGGAAGTGTAGAGCTCTGTCAGGATAGCTTCCCTTGAGCGGCGGCAGGTCCGTGTAGCTTGTCTCGTCACTTCGGCAGAGAAGGCACAGGTGCCAGCGAGTTCTGCCAGAAGAGCGTCGACTCGATATATGCTCACATTGCTTGCGCCGACCTGTGCCATGATAATCAATATCGCCAGCCAACTAGGAATCACGAGAGGTACGTACTGTCGAGTTGCTGGCCATGATTGTCTCGACTTCGTTGCCAAGACAGCCTAGAGCATCCTCGCCTTTCCAGTTCCTCAGGCGTTCGCCTCTCCCATAGACGGCACTCGAGACCCCGAAGATTTTCGTGAGGTGCTGCGCCAAACGCGTTTCTTGCATTCCATACTTGCGGCGGACGTCCTCCTCAGGGAATAGCATACGGAAGACGATGACAGTTATACCAGAAGGTAGCGGCGAGTAACGCTCGCGGAGAGCACCGAGCCATCGTTCGAACGTCTTGTATGCGGGCGTGTCGGCAAAGCGCACGCCGCGTGGTTGTTTCTCGCCAGCCCTGTGCGGTTTAATGGCTGCGATCGCATGGACGAGTTCCACAAAGCTTATTGTTGGATGATGGTTTTGGATGATGGTTAGGAAGCGGCGCCAACGTAGTCCTGCCAATTTAGTCGACTTACAAAGAGAAAGGAACCTCATCTTCCTTCGCGGGAGTGGACATCGCCACGAGCTACCAAAGGGGGAATCACACCGCCTTGAACCTTGTTCCAGCAGCAACTGAGCGGCGTACGATGACCTATGTACAGAGTGTGATGAGCAGCCAAGTCGCCACGTTATCCTGCAGGAAGCGGGTGTTTGACGGAGATGTTCAGGAGAGTCCCATCCGAGCAGGGACCATCATGGTGGCGAGAAGGCAACACCGCACAAGACGCGACGATATTCGATTTGTGACATCGTCACAGTCACAAACGCGTAAACGCGTCGAACGCGTCTCGGTCACATGCACGCGGCTGCCCACGCAAGACTACGACGCCGAACGAGGTCATGGCGAACCAGGTTTCTCGTTTGAGCTAGCATCCCCCTCATGAGAGCAGAAATGGGTAAGATAAATCAGGGGTCGCCGGCAATCCACTTAATATACGACAGCTAAGTGATTCAGGAGCAGCACATCCAAGTCTCAAGAGCACTTGACAAGAAAACAGCGCTGGCGTACTCTACCTGCATGTCAAAGAGCACCAGCTTCGCCGTCGTCTCTCCAGAGTTCTCAATTTTGATGTCATCGCCATGCGCCGCCGCGATGTACACGCCCTCGCCCTCGCGCAGCTCGTCAGCAGTGCGTATGGTACGGAAAGCATCCCGACAATGGAGCTCTATTGAACGGAATTGTACTGATTGGTCGTGTTAGATGATATTATTGTGGTTGCGAGGCTTGCGAGATTCGCTTCATCCCCGCGGGCAACAGTGCTCCTAGCCGTGAAGCCAACGCGCCAGGCGGATGCGAGAGCTATACCATCCGATCCACTACACACGGCAGTCCGCGAGCCATTACGAACTATCCGAGCCACCGCATCCCGTCGGCACTCCAGACTCCACCCAAAAGCCATGGTCACGGTGAGGGATCGCCCGCGAGCGACGGCAGAGGCGTTCACACCTTACGGTTCCACTCCGAAACCTTCCGTACCGAAGGCACACAGATTCAGGCCGAGTTCATCGTCATCAACGACGGGGGTCTGGATTCGGAGTCCGAGGATGCAGTCGAGGTCCGCCTCTTGCGCGTCGCACTGCAGCGTTCTACCAGGGAAGATGCAGATAGCAATCCTGCGCACTGGGTTGCATGGCTCTCTGTCGAACTCTCCAGCCCTCTGAATTGGGACGGCCTAGACGGCAAGCGGCCGCTCCCGCGTGCAGTGAGTATCTTATCCGTCGAATCCGAGCACATAGGCATAGCTGACATTAGTACAGCACACTTCCTCATCTTCGGCACAAGACAGAGTCCCCGGCGAGGTCGACGACGAAGCTGGGGCCGATACACACCCGGCTAGACAGCGAGAAATTGCCAACCAGCGGCAGGCTACATCCCCAGCGCCCACCGGCTCGTCGGTATCCGTATTGTCTCGAGAAGGCCTCCGTGTAGTCGCAGGTCGCGTTCAGGTGTTGTCAAGTCATGCAAATACGTCATTCGCGAACTGGGACAGCATTCAGGAGACACAGAGGAGGAAGAACGGATATGGCGGTGCTATAAGCACTCTACCGGCTGTCGAGTCGGTGCTTGCAACAGAGAAGCGCGCCGTCACGTCCGCGGGTGCCGCCAACCCGAGCAGAGATTTTGCGAAGGGGCTGAACGTCCAAGTGGCCCTCTGATCGCTCAGGGAGAGCTTTATCTTGAGGGGCTGCCTGGCACTTTCCTGCGAGCGCGCGTGTGCGCTTTCGGTAGCGACTCCGAGGAGAGAGGTCGCCAGTATGATCTTGCCTTTTGTCCGCGGATTGGAGCGCTTACACCGCAATGGAGAGAGGGCGAAGCCCTGCGCGCCCAGTTCTTCTGCGCAACGATGCGCGATGCGAAACTGGACGCGTTCCGCGCCGTGCTCCGCCCAGAATACGTTATCACGGCTACGAAGGCCCGGCCCGACAACCGCTCGCGGTTCGTCCAGAGATACAGAGGCGGAGTGATGGCGGAGGAGAGAGACTTGGATAGGCGTGGATGCGATATGTTCAAGAGCTTCTGCTAACGCGTCTTTGGTCAGATGAATGGTGTGGAATGGCTCATGCCCGTTCATGTTGCGCTGGTTGGCAGTGGCGGCACAGCGCACATGAGTCCCGATGAGTAGACCTCGTTGCCCTTCGCCTGCATCCGAGCGAGCCCGACATAGCGGTAAGGTGACAAGGGAGTCGTCTTCGTCCACGCATTGGAGGAGACCGAGGGCGTGGGTTCGCCCGAGTCGCGTGCAGTCATCGCAAACAGAGTCGCCCCAGAGAGTCCTAGAGAATGCGGGGTATATCTGCTCGAGCTCGATACATAGGAGCCGGATCTCGACGCCCTGTGAAGTGAAGACACTGTGAAGGGACGGGATACTCTCCACCCTCCGTGCGAGGCGCAACGCAAACTCCGTAGGTGAAAGTATACGGATGCCGTCGCAATGTTCAAAGTCGCGTGGGGAGTTTGCAAGGAGGCCGACATTGTACGGGCAATATCGGAATACCTTGGGATGAGGGTTCTTCAAGGACTCGAGCAGGCGGCAGCTCTGTCCCCATGCGAAGATACTCTGGTCCGGTATGGCCCTCATGATCGCCTCCTGCAGGCGAAGGAATGCGTTGCGGCCCTCCCCGTAGATCGTGGACATATGAACACCGAAGATACCCATGAGCGAGTATGCGCGGTCCTCCACGCGCGTAGTCTCGCGCCTTGAAGCCCAGGACATCCTCCGCGCGACGCTGACGGAGTCCAAAGGTGTCAAACCAACCAGGACCTCCGAAGGTATACCCGAGATCCGCTCCAGGAGCGAGGCGAGTCCTAGTTTTGTACCATAGAAGCGCCAGGATTGCGTGAAGAACACCACCCGCTTCGGCGCGATCAGCTCCTGCAACGTCCAGCCCCGCCTGTGCCATTTGCTCGTAGGAAAGCGCGACTCCTCGTTGCCGGGCACGTCGTCGTCCGGGACGTCTTCTAGGTAGACATAGCACACGTCGGCGAGCCGGTACCATTCGTACATAGAGTTGATGGCCTCGGAGAGTTCCGCGCTGCTGGACTTGTCGATACAGCACGCATCGTTCCAGAGGAGGCGGTAGCCGGCCTTGCGCGCAGCTTCGCAAGCACCCTTGACCTTGTCTGATAACGTCGGGTGGGTGAAGATGGTGGGATCGAGTGCATCAACGGCATTGTGAGGAAAGGCGTCGCCGGCAGGAGCATTGATAGACGTGGCAGAAGACACCGAGCCTGATCCCAGGGTGGTCCTTTGGTCCTCGACTTCGTTTTGTAGTCTCCGGATGTCGTCGAACGACTGCTCCCCGCCTTGGACAGCGGACCTCCATGTATGGGACAGAATAGCGTACACGACACCTGCTGCGTCGTCCTTGCAGACAAATTGGCCTGTGACCGTGTCCAGGAAGCGTGGCATGCTGCCTGGGCGAAAGGCGTTAGTTGCTGATTGTGCACAACCCTGAGAAAGCCACTGAAGACAGTCACCTCACCTGTCTGGTTGAATCCAAAGTGGTAAAGAGCAGTCGCGTGTCGGATTGCAGCGAGACTCACCATCGGAATGACCGGCGCCGGATTGACAGCTGCATGACAGCGGGATCAGCGCTTAGCACGTATATGCGTATGCCTCACGAGCTCCTCTCATGGAGACGCCGCCTCCAGCACTTGCGGGAACTTACGCCCGAGCTGCATTTAGCTTTCGGGCATGTCTCAATGTCCGTCTACTATCTGGAAAGAGTTCCAATATATCAAGCTTCCAAGCATGATATGCTTCACCTTCTCAAGTCTGAGAGAGCGAGTTTCGAACAACTCGGGTCGAACATCGAGCAGGGAACGGCTGGATGGTGGATCGCGCAGGACACCGGAAGCGACTGGTCATCGCTGATTGCGGGCCATGTGCACATAAGGAGGGAGTATGGGCGTGATCGCGGGTCGAGTGGCGGAAAGGTTGGGACAGGGTACTTGTACAACAGCGATCGGCCACGGCACTGATGCGCCATGCCTTACTGCATATCGAAGAGCACCAGCTCCGCCGTCCTCTCCCCAACGTTCTCAATCGTGACTTCTTCTCCAGGTGCCGCCGCGATGTACGCACCGTCGCCCTCCCGCAGCTCGGTAGGCCCGCCCTCGGCTCCGAGGACGCGGACACGCGCACCGCTCGCCTCCTTCGGGTTGTATCCCGACGTCTGGATGACGTGAATGTATCCCTTCCGTTGTGCGCCTCCGGGCTGGAACGCGTGCGGCAGAGACTTGCCGGGGGAGAGAATGGTGGCGAAGAGGTCGAGGGGTGAGTGGACGGGTGCGGGCCCCGAAGCTTCCCGCTTCTCGAGAACCCCAGGAGCGTTGATGGGTGCGACGACGTGCGCCCACTGGTCCGTCTTCTCCGCATCGGAGAAGTGCCGAGTGAAGTACTGTGGGGTCAGGCCCCTTGTTGAGGGGACACTCCAGATCTGGAGGAAGTGGACCTGCTTGTCGCCGTGCGCATGCTCGCTGTGGCGGATACCGGTGCCTGCGGAGGTCATCTGGAGGTCGCCGCGCTTCATGATCTCGACGTTCCCCATCGAGTCGCGGCTACGAGCAAGCAAATAATCAGAATCTGACAGAATCTGACTACATGAGATGAACCTACTGCTCGAGTTCACCATTCACGATGTAAGAGAAGATCTCAAACTCCCGGTGCGCATGGGTGCCGAACCCAGTCTTTGGGTCAACGCGGTCCTCGTTAATAACCCGCAGAGGGCCGAACTGCTCGTGCCTCGGGTCGTGGTAGCTAGTAGCAGGTCAGTGGAATCGTCCTGCTGGTCGAACGCACCCCGTGACGTACCTCGCGAAGCTGAATGTGTGGAAGGTCTTGAGCCAACCGTGGTCAGCGTGGCCGCGCTCTTCGCTGCGACGCGGGATAACCTTCATTGCAACGGGTACTGAGATCGAGAACGATCTGAAGATGGTGCTAGGAAGTCGCGAAATGCGAGAGAAGCTGAGGACCTTGGAGGTGATGAGCCTAGACAGATTGTCGGTGTTGTGTCGAATTTGGGAAGGAAAGCAGTGGGGGCATTATTTGCGCCGCCCTCTCGCTTTTATAGGCTTCCGTCTGAGCGGCATGAATCATCATCCCCCCGATGTCGAGCACGGCGTTACGGAGCAAGGCGTAGATGACCTTGCTGATTTCCCTTTGCGAGGTGTACGGTACCCACGAGGCGAGACGCTTATCTAAGCCGATTTTCAGCAAGTGTCCGTAAGCGCCCTACATGCACGGGCGCTTCACCATTTTCGGTGCTTCGTCCTGCACGCTTCACAAACTGTACGACAAACCTCTCGCTGCTGACGATGGCGACCCTACTTCCACCACCAAAACGACAGAAGGTCTATCACGGCGTGCCCGCGCCCGAACCGGAGTTGCCCAAGCCTTCGCCGCACATTGTAGTGCAGTTTGTCAGTGAGGAGGACGGGCAGCCACTTGCACCGGCTGTAAATCTCCCTGCAAATGTTTCGCGAGAGGGCCTCGAGGCGATCGTGAACAAGCTCAACACAAAGGTGTGTGAAGCCATACGGGATAATGCGGCACGCTCACCTTGCTAAGACCGCTGCCGCAGGATGAGGACCCCGTCCCGTTCGCGTTCCACATCTCCCTCCCCGCGGACGCAACAACGCCCGGCGCGCCCACACGCATCGCGATCTCAAAATCTATCGAAGAGGACGTTCTATCGCACTCCTCGCACGCATTCACGCCCGAAGACGTATTTGTGGTCCACTGCGCGCCGCAGGCAGTCTTCAAAGTGCGCCCGGCGACGCGGTGCTCGTCCACACTCTCCGGACACACCTCCCCCATTCTCTGCGCCTCGTTTTCTCCCACTGGAAACCTTCTCGCGACTGGCTCCGGGGACTGTAATGCTCGGCTATGGGACCTCTTCACGGAGACGCCCTCACATGTTCTTTCGGGGCACAAGGGCTGGGTGCTGTGTGTCGAGTGGGAAGCTATGGAGCGGAAGCTAGCCACGGGTGGTCACGACGGACATGTGAGTACATTCATCCAATGTCATGAGCAAAAACACTTCGTATGTTGTGGGCGATAGAGTGTATTTGTCGTCGGCCATTTCCGACCCACTACGTTCCCCAGCGGGTGGAGTGCAATCCGGGGTACAGCACCAGCTTCGCGCCGGATTAGGGGCACCGAGTAAACGCTCTCCCAACGCCGTCGTGCGAGCATCGAGTACACCGCTGAATATTGTGGAGATGATGCTCGTGATGCACGATCTCTATGTTTTCTCGCTTCGCCGTGAAAGGGTGCTGAGCGGTACTCGTACTCCCCATTCAGGTCAGATTATGGGACCCCAAGACTGGGAAGCCAATCGGCGACGCCCTCAAGGGCCACACAAAATGGGTGACTTCGCTCTCCTGGGAGCCAATACACCTGTAGGCGCCTTTTCTGCCTCGTAGAACCCTGTCGCGGTAGCTAACGCGGCGCAGGAACCCTTCCGCTCCACGACTCGCGTCTTCGTCGAAGGACGGCACTGTCCGCGTATGGTCAACGCTTACCCGGAGATGCGAGTATACTCTCGGTGGTCACACCGCCAGTGTGAACGTTGTTCGCTGGGGTGGTGGCGGGCTGAACGGGAAGGGTGTGCTGTACACCGCGTCCAGCGACCGGACTGTCCGGATATGGGACGCCGAGAGGGTGAGTTACTCTCAACCCACACTAGTGGTTTCTCTGTTGTCGCTAACGGGCCTGTGGGACATACAGGGAAGGCCGCTACACACACTCAAGGATCACGCTCACTGGGTGACGACGCTCACGCTCAACACCGACTTCGTGCTGCGCACTGGGCCATTCGATCATTTGGGCAAGAAGACGACGTCCGACAGCGAAGGTGCGTCAGTTACTCCACGAATCGAGCATCACAGCGCGTGAGAGCGTGCGGGCTACCTTCACGCCGGAATACCCGCTCGCATCCAAGCCGGACATTCTTCGTCCTCAGAAGATGAACGCGCCGCTGCGGGACTCTTCTCGTGCGAGTGCGACTGTACAAGCAAACATGCCCACTGACAACCTTCCCAGCCCAGGAGCTCGCGCTCAAGCGCTACAACGCGCTGGTCGCGACCGCAGGCGAGACGCTCATCACCGGCTCGGACGACCACACGCTCTTCCTGTGGTCGCTCTTCCCTTCCCGTACAGCGTCCGCGGACGCCGCCGGGGCTGCGGCGGAGCGCGGGGGCAAGCTGAAGCCGCTCGCGCGCCTGACGGGTCACCAACGCCAGGTCTCGCACGTCGCGTTCAGCCCGGACGGGCGCTGGGCGGCGAGCGCGGCGTGGGACAACAGCGTACGCGTGTGGGACGGGCGCACGGGCAAGTTCGTCGCGACGCTCCGCGGGCACGTCGCCGCGGTGTACCGGCTTGCGTGGAGTGCGGACTCGAGGTTGCTCGTGAGCGCGAGCAAGGATAGCACGCTCAAGGTGAGTGGTGGATTCTTGCGGCTATGTTTGTTGTGTGGACGTGTGCGACACTTCGTTTCTGACGGTATGTCACCGGAGGGAAGATGGTCGTGGCGTCGGAGGTTTGATTCCCTGTTCTCACCGGATGTGCATCTTCGCGCATTCTCCGTCTTGCCAACACCTGAGCTGTTGCATCATAGGCCGTCGCCTATTATCCTCCATCTTCTTCCTCGTCATTTTCGGCGCGCTCGCGCCACATCTGAGAGCTGAATGCTGACTGTCCGGCGACAGATCTGGGACCTCAAGACGTACAAAATCAAGACGGACCTGCCCGGGCACACAGATGAAGTGTACTGCGTCGATTTTGTCGCGGACAAGCTCGTAAGCGGCGGGCGCGACCGCACCGTGAAGATGTGAGTGGTGCCCACTGCCTATCCTTCCCTTCGCTTCTCATGCTGCGCGTCCCGCTCGTGTGTCGCCGATGCTGACCGGCCCGCATTGATAGATGGAAGAACTAAAAACGGGCTATGGTGGCGCTTCTGCGCTGTGCTCCCCAGGCGTGAGCTCGACGAGACACACGTCGAGAAGTTTGCAATCCGGCGTGCCCGTCGCCGGGTGTGCGCAGACGGCCTTGAGCAAACGTGTGCCATTGGATGTTGCCACCATGCACTAGTGCTGTTCGCGTTCGGTCTTACGCCGAGACATTGGGGATTCCGGGCATCGCACGTCATGTCTGTACACACACAGCGACGTTCTCGATTGGCAACGAACTATTGTATCAGGACCTCATTCTCCCGACGTCGGGGCCATCTGTTGCGCGATGATCGAGCTAAGCTTCCAGAGCTCGAAAGCCGTCTATCAGCACAGTCGCCAGAAGTTGATACCATACTAGACCACAACTCCGACCTTCTGCCATGGGTGCGGCTTGACCAAATGCTCAGTACAGCGAGCAACGAATCCTGGTTCGGCGTTCTGCGATGATCGAACTGATCGAATCCGCCGGCTTGGGTCAATGTGGTATTACACGCGATCGATCTGGAGAAGGTTACCTTTCACCGGACCACTGGAATGCATGTAAGATATCCGCTGGGACGTTGGCTAGTGGCATCCTCACTCCCGTCAACAGTCGAGGACCGGCAGATGGCCGACGGCTCTGGCACTCACAGGACCTCACAATAATACGCGCGAGATATCTGCAATGGCCCCAGAGCTGTAACATGTCGCAACGACCTCTGAAAGAGAATTTGAGTACTTCCAGCAAGCTGTTTGGAGTCAACCTCGTTCAAGCTGGGTGACCGTCGTGTGTCGCCACAGGCCGTCAGGGTTGGTCACGCTTAAATGAATAACAGACTGATCAGCATTTGAGTAGGCTATTTACAACAATCTCAGGCGCAAAACAAACGATCTGCTTCAAAGCTTCAGTGGAAAACCTCCATTCCACCCCACTCAATCACCCTGAACAGGTTCTCGTCGAGCGTCGCCTTCGGATCCATCCGGACGATCTCCTGCCACATATCAGCTGCGTCCGTAGCCCTCGCTTGTGCGCCTTCCCATTCGCAAAGCTCGACCTCCTTGACGCCGCGGAACAGCATGAAGATGCGCGTCACAACGTCGGGCTGCGGCGAGACGTCCAGGGGCGCAGCGCGCGCGTATGCGGCTTGGTCAAGGAAGCGGAGGGCAACGTGGGTGTGCTTGAGCAAGTTGGGAAGCCAGTAGCTATCATCTGATATCAGTATAGTGCCATACATATCGAACATAGGAAGACGGTCACGTTATGAACGAGGTGCGCGCCTCGACATGCAGCCCGAGTGCCGCGAGCACCTTGTCGAGGTATGGCGTAACATCCGCCACGGCGAGCAGAACGGAGTCCTCGTTAGAGACGCCAGTTGTCCCCGGCCGGAACACCTCGCGCGCCTGCGCGATAGTGGGAGACGGAGGCGGGGTGTCGACGGCACTGTTGGTCCTACGAGCACCGCGTCGCGGTCAGCACCCTCGAAATCGATATGCGTGCAACACTCACAGTGCTTCCCAGAACAAATACGAGACGTCCAGCCTGGTGTTGAGCTCGTGGAGCGTGCCGTCCGCCCGCGTCTGCACGTTCCACTCTAGTGTCTGACCGCCCTCCTTGTCCGCGATGGGGACGATGGGGTAGATGGCCGAGATGGACCAGTCGCAAGTCAGGGAGAGCCGGGCGGTCGCCTCGATGGGTTGCGGGGAGATGAGATAGATTACCGGTTTGCCCCCCCGCATCTTCGTGACCAAGTGCAAGGTACTGCCCTCATGAATTTGGTAGTCTGCTAGCGTTCGGTAGTTTTCCAACTGCTTTCCTGCGAAGATGAGGCGTTGTTCGTTCGATGGCACGCCTGTCCTCTCCTCTATGACGCTTTTCATGGCCTCTACCGTCGGGCTGCTCATAAGAGAAGAGATCACCATATTTCCGCCTGTCAATGTCTTGATGTAGACAGTGAGGCTTGCGGGCGGCCTAGATCGCGAAGCGCGGGAAGGCCCCTGACAATCTTGCACCAGCCAGTCGACGAAGGCATCGAGATCGATCCAGGTGTGCGCATTGGCGGGCGACATCCGGCGTAGGTGGATGATAGTCGGCGTGAATTTCTGCAGGTAGATACGATAAGCGCCTTTTCTACAGTACGTAGGTGAATCGATGGACTGGCACGCACCTCGTTGATATACTCCTGCAGCTTCCCCGCGCCGTGCTCCGCGACAAGCGCATCCAGATAGTTGCGCTGGTCGGGGCATAGGGAGTCCATTGTGCGGCAGGGTAGGATATGCGGGAGTTGGGCTACAAGAGGGTTCGGGACGAGGGACGGGGGACGCAGAGAGGACGTGAACTTAGGTTCAAGTTGGCGCATCGGCCCTCGAGGAAGTCACCGTGATAGGCAACAGTGCGGGCTTCGACAGCTCAGCGACGGCTTCAAGGCTGTCACGGGAGCCGAGTCGGTAGTTTGATTCATCGCACTCCCCGGGCGTGCATCTTCGAGTGGACTCTTGTGCGAACCCAGTCAACACCTGCTCCGGTGCCAGCACCATAGGCTATCCATCATCGTGGATTCTCTTCCTCGTCGATACCATGGCAGTGGCGCACGCGACCGCACCGCGAGGGTGTGAGTAGTGCCCACTTCCTGCGCTCACCTTCCCCACCTGTGCTGCATGTCCACTTTGTGTGTCGCCGACGCCGTCCGCATTGAAAGATAGAAGAGCTAAAAGCGGGTTATGTGGCGGCGCTTCCGCACTTTGCCGCCCGGGCGTGAGTTCGACGAGACACACATCGCGAAGTGTGCAGTCCGGCGTGCCTGTCGCCGGGCGTGCGCAAGCGGCCGGGGACGAACGTGTGACATTGGATGTCGCCACCATCGGTACACCAGTGGTGCTGTTCGTGTTCAGAATTGCGCTGAGACATTGGGGACTCCGGCCATCGCACGTCATTTCTATATACACACAGCGGCCGGCATGCTCGATCGACAACGAGGTATTATTGCACCAATACCTCGTGAATCTTCCCGACGTCGGGGGCCCTTCGCACAACGATCAAGCTAAGCGTCGAGAGCTCAGAAGCATTCGATCAGCACGGTCGTTGACGTTGGAAGGCGATACCACACTATCATAGGCCACAACTCCAGTCTTCTGCCACGGCAAGTTGACGAAAAGCTGCAGCGCGGAGTAGCAGCGAATTCTGGTCCGGCGTTTTGCGATGATCGAACGGCTCGAAGGTACCTGCCCGCTTTGGCCAATGATGGTGGGGCACGCGACCTGCAGAAGGTTCCATTCCATCGGACCACTTCAAGTTGCGTCTTGAGTGCGACCAAAGATATCTGCTTGAAAGTGAACTTGCTCTTGGATCTCCCTCGTCGAGAGCTCTGCGCTCAGCGGATGGCCGACGGCCTTGAGTAGCATGCACTCACAGAAGCATCAGCGTGATATGCGCGAGATTCACGGTCACGCACTCCCGCACCCGGATGACTGGAAGCCTGGGATCTTCGATTCCGACTTCGCCGTTGCGTGATGCGGTGGCCTGGTCAACCACCTGATCATCACGATCAGATAGTTTGATATACTTGGCACGCGACCCGGGTATGCCGAGTTTAAAAGACTTGAACCCCTGCTATCCCCCCACTACGTATAAAACTACGAATAGCTCTACCTCCTGCCTAACAAAGAAGTGATCCCCTCCCCTAAGTAATACGGCGCGTATGCGCCCAAGTCCCCTCCCGGCAACTCCCGGGTGTGGGTCCAGGTGTTTTTTGCCGACAACAGCCGAGTTTCCGGACCGTCCCCACCGCCGGCAACCTCGGCAACGCCGGCCCACGCGCCCCTCGGCGCTTCCCCGCC